>JAUTBT010056773.1:0-15201 GCA_032361225.1 Lepetodrilus schrolli | reverse complement strand
GACCATGGATGATAACTGCATTGCCACTCTACAGACATCGCATCCTATCAATATCGCGTCAGAAAGGTAACTTTCGCAAAGATTAATGCCTGGCTCTCGGGCAAGTTTTGAACCTGGAACCTTTGGCTCTGGTCCAACATTCTACCATTGCGTACCACCCGCCCCTCTATGATAATAATCTCTTTATAAATAAGAGTCAGGTAATAAACACCATAGTCACACTATCAATGTCCAATCTGCAGCCAGTAATACACAAAACACGGTTTTTGTCCAGGTGTTATTGATTATAATGCACACACTTTTATTGAATATCTAGCAACTGTACAGGCTCAACAGTTGTGATGCATACTGGTACCCAAAATATACTCAATAAAATAAATTAAGGGCCCCGGCAGATATTTATTGTTTAAGGTTCTACAAAACTTCAGAATTTGGTTCAAGGAATCTGGTGCCATTCTTCTTCCAATGTGTCTGCATGTTCTTGAAGAGTACCTGGAGGCGGTAGACATTTGGAAATTCTCCATTGTGAAAATAGTTATAAAACTAAATTAATATTGCCAAAAAGACTACAGGCCCATAATTAATTTTGTTGAATAAATAGAAAAGGAGTTACCCCTTCCCCACACAAATTTTCTTTTAAAATTACACAAAAACAAAAAGAAATATATAAATATATAGATAGTGGTTAATGGTTTGTTCCAATTATACTTTTTTATTTTCCAATTCTTTTGAAATATCTGCAAGCTGGTCATAAAATATGCACACAAAAAATGTTGAGCGCAAAACTATTTCAATCATGCTCGGTATTTAAAACGTAATCATTACAAGAAGTCTGGAGGGTGTACAATCAAATAACACTTAAAACACTTCCCAAAAGAGTGTGAACTTCAAGCACATTCTCGTTAATTGCATAACCTGTTGGTGTCATAAAACATAAATCTGACAAATTAAATGTGTATATTAATGAGAACTGCCTGCACATTGCTCCCCAGGTGAACACGGTTAGTTCAGGAACATGCTTTGGCTGTAGTTCAAAATCATAGAGATCTGGTAACAGTGATATTTATAACCATGTGCACTGTGAAGCATGATATCCCTCCACACACAGATGAAAGGATATCTGATCATGTTAACCCTCTCCCTGGATTAAGCACAGGCACTGTTCTTTAGGGCATCTCTGGTTGCCTCCAGCATGGAGAGGGTTAATATGACAATAATATGCTACCTATTCATGAACAGGAGTATGGGTAACAAATAATGTTTCTCAGGCATCTCCGAGTAACAATTTTTTATAAAACGTAATCATAAAATATTTTCTTTTAGTAAATATTTATTTAGTATTTCCATGTCAATATAATGACAATTATATGGAACTGTCAATATGGATGTCAAACAGAACTATTTTGTGCAAACCCATTTCTCATAGGAATTTACAGTCATAAAAAACCCCACTTTAATCCTCTCTATGCAGGAAGCAACCGGAGATGCCTTAAAGAGCTGTGTCTGTGCCTAATCCAGCAGGGAGAGGGTTAATGGCGATGGAAAATGTTCACAAACATTAGCTTTAGGAATTTCAAAGCATTTTACATTCTGACACAATGACCGTAAAAATATTAAGTGCATACCATATCAAGAATTATATAGTAACCCATACCATTGAAATTGTTAAAATAAATAGATAACTACTGACTAGACTGAAACATTGTAATGCTGGTATCTTCACAATCTACAGAATGTTCGAAATTAATCCTTTGCAAGTCCCAATTCTATCTCTACCACATTGTAGTAGAAATCAGTATAATTATTTCCACAGATTGCAGTCCTTGTCAAATGTACTGAATTTGAGAACCCAATTGTAAAAGCTCAGACTATGTTAATTGTTCTAAGGCCATACCAAATTAACCATAAGATTTTCGCTAATTTTCTTTTTTCAAACATTAAGGGTGGAGGGATTACATTTGTTTTCTTACTGATGAAGGTAAAACTGATACTCTGTCATTTCCTTGATACTGACAGGTCATTTTCTTGATACTGATAGGTCATTTCCTTGATACTGATAGGTCATTTCCTTGATACTGACAGGTCATTTTCTTGATACTGATAGGTCATTTCCTTGATACTGACAGGTCATTTCCTTGATACTGACAGGTCATTTTCTTGATACTGACAGGTCATTTCCTTGATACTGACAGGTCATTTCCTTGATACTGACAGGTCATTTCCTTAATACAGATAGGTCATTTCCTTGATACTGACAGGTCATTTCCTTAATACAGATAGGTCATTTCCTTGATACTGACAGGTAATTTCCTTGATACAGATAGGTCATTTCCTTGATACTGACAGGTCATTTCCTTGATACTGACAGGTCATTTCCTTGATACTGACAGTCAGGACTTACATTACTCCACAGTTTTCTTTAGGGCATCTCTGGTTGCCTCCAGCATGGAAACAGTTAAGCATGTTAAGTAAAACCAAATATGATGTCTAAGAAGATTAATTGGATGAGTTCCTAAAAAATATTTATTATGGCCTAAAAGCAGTGTTTCGAATTACTGCCTGCACGTCTGATTAGGTTACCTTCTTTTTATTTTTGTTGTTAACGAAATGCAAATGTTTTCCAGATTTTTTTCATCCAAGTCATTCTGACAAGTAAAAAAAAAAAAAGAACAAAAATTTTTTAAGCCAATGTAGATTTTTTTTTAATGAGTTCTAAACATTGCAAAAACTTGTGCAAGCCACACATTAAAGGCATGCAATCACAGATAGTTGACCTAAATAGTGGTCTGACAAAGTTTTACATGAAAATATATGCATTTGATTAGACTATCTGTACGTCTTCCTCATGTTCCACTGGTTATAAATATTTGAATAGTTATTGAATTAAATGAATGTAACTATAAATCGCGGCAGATCACTAAATGAAAACAAAACGAGGTGTTTCCCTTTTATACCTAATTGCACCACCTTGAGTTATGCCCCCTTGTTGGAAACTTATAGGGGGAAAAGAAATACAAACATATGCAGGTTATATACTGGAGATTCAAGCAAACCCATCATGGGTTGCAGCAGAATTGTATCTACCATAGAGCGGTGTAAAGATTTTTGGAGGTACAAACATTATTTTAAGTATGTCAAGTGAATGTACTTTGCAGTTGTAGCTATGAACTCAGTCAAAACGTGTTAACAAAGATAAATATTAAGAATGCCAATCCCATCTGGCGAAACACTGAAGAAAAGCAGTGAGCTGTAAAACATTCAATGAACAAGAGTTTCACCAGGTCAAGCAATCATGCAACCCATACACCGTGTACTGAATGTCAGCAAATTTTAACCTCCTGCATGTTGGAGGCAACAAGGCATGCCCTGGGCAATAGTGATACTAATGATTAATCAGGATGGAGATGGTTTAACTAAGGCCATTGTTATTTTATTCCCTGGTTTACGGATCTGCCAACCCGGCCCCGATATTACAATACTTTCTTGAGTGCAATTTCGTGCTCAACTCAAAGTTTTGTTTACAAATCCCCATATCGATAAATTTTTACCTTGAGCATGAAATCATAAAAAAAATAATTGTAAATGGACCTGTAATATAATCTACACTGACGGTGCACAAATTCAGATGTTTGACGCTGTTGACATACTCATGCGGCGACCTGCTTTGGTATTCAAATTTGCATAGCCAATGAAATAGATATAGTATAAAAATAAAAAAATCTCATGAAATGGCCGATATCTAGTACAGTATGTATAAATGGAAACTAGTTGGAGAGTTATTGTTGTTGTTGTTTATTTGGGGTTTAAAGCCACTTTTAAGATTGTTTTTATTCACATCATGGCTTGCATGCATATGTACTGCTTGTACTAGTCTGGATTTCCACCAGTTTTTATAGTGCTAGCTCACTTGGAATATCACATGCCACAGATAGAACATGGATACCCCACAGTATGCCGATTCTGAGCCGACCAGTCCTTGCTTTACGCATTTAATGCTGAGCGCCAAGCAGGGGAACAACAAGTACCATCTTTTAACGTCTTTTGGTCTTCCGCACTCCGGGCCAACGCTCTAACCATTACGCCACAGAGCTGGCTAGTTGGAGAGTAACCGGGAGTTTCCGTATTTAGGCCCACACGGAATTTGACCCATGGGCCTCAAAATGGAAGCTTTCAGTATTTAGGCCCATGGGCTAAATTCGGATTTAATATTAGAATAGTCTCTCATGTGCATTCTCTTCCAATGATGACATTAATTTTATTGAAAACATTCAGTTTTTTTCAGTCTGGCATCCAATGGTTAACTTTTGTTCTTATAATGTTGTTGTTTCAATGTATACTATATCTGTGACTAGGAACTGTCCCCCTGTCAAAGCTTCAGAAAGTACAGAATACAGCTGCCCGCATTGATACTCAAACATCCAGATTTTCTCACATCAAGCCTGTACTCAAATCTCTACATTGGCTACCAGTTGAATCTCGGATAAACTTCAAGGTCTTATGCCTGGTCTACAAATGTTTAAATGATATGGCCCCACCTTACATCACCAATCTCATTACTCCATACAGCTCACAGAGAGGTCTCAGATCCCGAAATCTCCATCTCCTTACTGTTCCTACCTACAAAACATCTCGCTATGGCAAAAGATCTTTCTGTTCTATTGCACCCAGATTGTGGAATGATCTCCCCCTGACAATCAAGCTCAGCACATTTTTCTGCTCTTTCAAATCCAACCTAAGAACTCATCTCTTTAAAATAATTGACTTTTCCCTTTTCACGTAGCGCTCTGAGCATAAACACTTGTTAATGGATACAGCGCATTAGAAATACACATATTATTATTATTAAACAAGTGCAAACACTACTAGTATATATTTTGTCTGTTTTTCGAATCAGAAACACAAAATTAGTATACATGTATATAATGGGTAGTTCCAAATTTAAGCCCTGGGCCTAATTTCGAAATTAAATGATTCTGTTTCAAAAGTGACATTTTCTGTAATAAAGCCCAGGGCCTAAATACAGGAACTCCTGGTACCACTGTTGGTAAAGCATGGTACTGGTAGAGAGAAGGTAATATATATATAACGTCATAGACAACAGCAGGGGCAGGTATGTAATGGTTGATTTCATCTGCAATAAACAAGTTGATTCTTCCATTGAAGATCATAAACACCATTAACGAGTACGAGTATATACATTTAACCCTCTCACTCCTGGAGGCAACTGGAGATGCCCTAAAGAGCCGTGCCTGTGCCTAATCCAGCAAGGAGAGGGTTAAACAGGAGAAACTTGGCAGAACAGGCCAGTTGACATCAGGTCTTTGAACCCACAAATCATTTCCTCCTTGTGCTCTTTATTCTGTCCCCATTATGGCAGTCAGTAGGGCTATTTACTATTACAGGCTGTGGGTTAATGTGGGACATAGGGGTGAGTTTAACATCGCTGTGGTAATCAGGACTTAGTGGGTATGGGTTGTAGTAAAAGAAAGAAGATGATCCATCTGATGATCTGCCAGATACCACACAGTACTGTATGCCACCTTCATGAGTGGTCCGCTTTAAGAAAATGTCTTAGAAAATGAAATCATATCCCCAGGGAGTTGAAAAGGTATAATGAGTGCACACTGAACCAATGACTGGGGTAATGATAGAGTAGCGCTTTGAGCTCGCACGCACTCTGTGTATGGAGTCTAGCTCAACATAAATACACATTATTATTATTATTATTATATTATCCCATTTTCTAATAGAGGTTCCAGGCCTTCCTATCTATCGACATTATAAACACAAAATCAGTAGGAAGAACGATTGAACGGACTCATCGTTCAGGTCAGAGTTCACAACAAACAGACATAGTTAGGCCATAGTTATTTGATTACCTGGTTTATGGATCCACCGACCCAATTTTTTCCACTTTGGAAAATAAAAACAATTATTTTTATTAGTGTACTAGTCTTTAGAAAATTATTATAATAAATGGTGATGGAACAAGTCGTATAAACCATCATTTAACATGAACAAAGACTGGCATACATTGGTTGACACAAAGTCTAAGCCAATTTGATTGGTTACTGATAAATATGTATCGCAAAAGTCTAATTTACAACAATTATTGGTATTAATAAGCAACTTACTTTGAAAATAATTGTGCATTCAAATTTGAACATTTAGTGTGTACTGGGGTTTATAACAATTACTGATAATTATATTAATAAATTATATTTATTTTTCTGTCGACCGACCATTCATAATCTACAATTGGCATTATTTTTTATATTTGACCAGACAGACTGGGTAAATTATCAAATTATATATATTTTTATTTTCAACCGCTCGACCTCTCAAGCCAAAATGACCATTCGTCTTCAATATATCTCTCACAGATACAGATAATTATGTAAAGATACATTAACTTCATTCAACAGGCTAGCAAAATACAAACCTGAGCATAAAAAGAAAACTCACATAAAAATTCAAAGATCTTCAGAGTTTTAAAAAGTCATTAATAAATATATAATGTTGATATTGTAATAAATACATCTGTGGGTCAATTCAGAACCATGCAAATACACTCTAAGTTGCAAGTAATAAACCAGTCCCACAACCTTTGAATCACAACATAATTTTGAAAGTACAGACAGCCAGTCCATTAGATACATAAAGCCAGGGGGTTGCACATTATAATTATACTCGACAGAGTGCATGGTAGTACCCATAGAGGCCATGTGGCTCAGATCGTCTAAACATGCTGCCAATGGTGTCAAAACTAGCATGAAGTTGCCATCTACACCCCATGGCTAGATAACCCAGAAATGTAAGGATCAGATCTTGGTGGAACCATTGCTTTAAATTGGGTTTAATAATGGCCGATTTGTGCATAGCCATGGTAACTGAACAATCTTTTTGGTTATATTTGAAGATATTTGCTGAAATTTACTTGTATAAGAACGTTCAATCTCAACTATGTTTTAGCTACAGGGCATAGATTATGATTAATAATTATATTTAGAAACACATCTAGGAATTAAAAAGGTACTTCATAGTTTGAGTGATGTAGTTGGTTTGGTTGTTAGGAAATTAATACAGTGTTTACAGTTCAGTAAAACTGGTAATTCCATTAATCTTTACAAATAAAGAAATAAATATGATTTATTATTTAATAATGGTTACAAATCACTGCTTATAACTGATTCTTAGAATCTTTCATTTTACAAGTTGCATTTATTTTCATGAAATCTGACTACATGTCTGACATGACATCTATCATTCTAAATTACATGTTGAAATTAAAAAAAACATTTAAAATACTTATCATTCATTGGAAGTATTACTATATACACAGTATATAAGATGTACATGACACACAAATATGTAGATGAACCCATCATGAACTATTTAACATTCTCTACACTGCATTGTTAATATTATTATTATTTATTTAAATTGGGTTTAGAGTCGCTTTCAAGATTCTTTCACTTATTTCACGACTTGTCTGTTTTAGGGCAGGAGGAAATCCGCAACATCCATAGCACTGAATGTTGCAGTAAACCTATGAGCACCGGCTGGTACTGACAAGACCAAGGATGATAACTGCATTGCCAGTCTACAGATAGCGCATCCTATCAATATCGCGTCAGAAAGGTAACTTTTGCGAACATTGATGCCGGGGCCCCGGGGCGGGATTTGAACTTGGAACCTTTTGCTCCGAAGTCCAACATTCTACCACTGCGCTACCACCCGTCCCACATTGTTAATAATTAGGAAATATACAGTGAACATGTGAATGCAATTGACATGAAATAGACATTAAATAGACATTAAATATGGATGAAATTGACATCTAGGAACATACACTTGTGTCAATTCCAGATGTTATTGTGTTTCAAGTGTCAGAGAAAGCATCAACAGTGATAACATCATGTCTCAAATAAACAAACTGATATATAAACTGTATATATTGCAGAACAATCCCCTGTTCTGTGGAAATCCATTCCGAGTAGCTCCACAGATGTCATTGCATACTTGAGAAGCCCTTGCCAATAATTCCTTCATCCTTCATTCCCTCCAACACCCAATGCTAACATGGAAATCTCTATGCAACAATAAGCACCTAGTTGGCTCTTATCGTGTGTATAGATTCAGTTTGCCCCCCACATTTGCACAGATATGTAGTCATGGAAAGTCCTAATGCTTTTGGAATGCAGGGAGTACATCTCTTCCTTCCAATGTTTACAAGGAGTGGCCATTGTACTTGAAAGCCCCACAGATGGTGTGCTTAATATTGCCATTGATAATTCCTGATAAAATGTAGAGAATCCTGGGGCCAAAAGAGTTAAATATAAGGAAGTAATCCTCCCTCTACTACTAGTATTACTACAATCGTGATTGAAAGATAACTTGTAAGACTAAGACAAAGACATATGAACAGGAATAGATTATAATAGAATAAAAATAGAATAGAATAGAATTTTTATTTAAATAAAAATAAAATAAGATTTAAAAAAATTGAAATTAAATTATCCCGACTTTCTAATATGATTAGAAGGCAAATATACCTTTATTTTTCACCAGTTGCAGCTATGTCGATAGTTCATTATCTAGCCCCAAGATTAAGAAACTTTCTCGAGTCAATTTCATGCTCAACTCAGTTTTGTTCACAAATCCCCATATAAATTTTGAGCTGGAGTATGAAATCTCACTCAAAATGTTTCATAATCTCTGGGCCATGTCTAACAGCGAACATCTGACTTCAATGATGTCACTTTAAAGGGAACTTGGATGTGGGTTCCACAAACATTATCCATGTTGTTCTAAACAACTTCAAGCATGAGAAGGGTTGCAGCTTAATCCTAGGGGCTTGGGGGGCTTGGGGGGCTTGGGGGGCTGGAGTGGCTGGATTGGGGGGAGGGGGGTGCAGCAATCATCAAGTAAAACCCAGCTGCTGATTGCTGCAAACTATTTCACCATTTCATCACTATTTACAATTTCAATACATCTGTATAATATTATCATAAATCACCCTGTATCGGTTCTGTTAAACCATCCTGGAATGCCAAAATAACATTCTTGTAAGCCGATGTTCCTGAAATTGCACACATAGTTTGGGCATGATAATGTTGTTGATGTAATTAAGGTGCTACATAGAACCATCTGGTGATGATCAGAGGTGAAGGAGTAGAATCAGAAATTGCTGTTTATTTCGTTTAACAAATTCATGTTTTTCAATGAACAGGAGTAAAATTAGCTATTTTCATCAGATATAATGTGAAATTTTATATATTTCATACTATACGTTCTTTTTTGAAAGTCAAAACGATTAGTTTCATAATTTGCTTGACTTTCAAAATATTAAAAAAATATATTATGAAATTAACTTAGATGAAACTGAAACATTGTATCTGGCATTTATAATATTTGCATAAACCTGAATAAATTTGTATTTGTTATCAGATCATCAGATGGTTGTAATAACAGCAATCTTAGAACTATAATGATGGCAATGATTAAAAGGGGCAGTGGTAGCGCAGTGGTAGAAAGTTGGACTTTGTAGCCAAAGGTTCCAGGTTCAAATCCTGCCCTGGGGGCCTGGCATCAATGTTCACGGAAGTTACCTTTCTGACGCGATATTAATAGGATGCACTGTCTGTAGAGTGGAAATGCAGTTATCATCCTTGTCTGTCAGTACCAGCCGGTGCTCACAAGTTTACTGCAACATTCAGCGCTACGGATGTTATGGGTTTCCTCCTGCCCTAATCTGAAAAGCTGTGATATAAGTGAAAGAATCTTGAAAGTGGCTCTAAACCCCAATTCAAAAACAAACAAACAAAAATATCTTTAAAATATTCCCAAATCACAACTTTCATGAAACCACTTCACACTGAGCTGAACGTAATACTAGTTCTGTAGTTCATGGCTTTATCACAGTTGCTAAAGAGAAAGTTTATCCTAAGGGGTGCCCCCAAAACTCAGAAAATGAAACAGATAGAGTCTGTAGTTTCCTGTTCATATCCCACTCCCTTCAACAATCTCCAATCTCAGCAGGAAACGATTACTGTAGACCATGAAGACCTGTGATCCCTAATCTTCATGTTAATTCAATGTATATCTGGTAATATATTTAGGCCAAATAAAATAATATATTTGGTTACTATGGATCTGTATAAAAGGGTAGTATCTTCTATATATATAAAAAATATATAATTATATTAAACTTTAGCCAGAAAACATACATGTAGTAGGTACAGGTCAAATATTTTGTGGAATTTCTTTTCTGCTTTTATTATATTCAATATCACTGTGTGGAAATGGGCTCCAAGGTTACGAAACTTTGAGAGGGGTCATTCCATGTCAAATCACCCAATGAGGTAAACCGTACCCCCTTCAATTTTGCTGAAAGTTTATATGCTTATTTGGGCTGAAAAAGCTGATATTCCAAATTTTAGCTTGATCGGACTTACAGTTCCTGAGATACGCCCCACCCAATTTGGGGGATTTCGGCCAAAATGGGCATGGCTGCCATTATTCAAATGATCATAACTCAGTATCTAATAGGTCAAAATTGCTGAAATAAGTATTTCTGGAATGGGAATTCCACAAGGATTCCAAACCATTTGACCTTGAATTTGACATTGTGGCCCATGTGACCTTGAGATGACCTATCATGAAAATAATTAGCCTAACATGTTTTCTACACAATATAAAAAAATTGGAGGTATAATCTCTTTTATAAGCCTGTAAAATCAAGTCAAATATCCACACATGAGGCTGAAAATTAGTGTCTTTGCACTTTGGAATATAAGCTTTTTGAGCCCAAATAAGCATATAAACCAAATTTCAGCAAAGTCGAAGGGGGTACGGTTTACTTTTTACATTTTTTTGGGGTGATTTGACACGGAACGACCCAGAGTACAATTTCATGATTACTCTAAAATTGTGTATGGGGATTAGCAAACACTTTGTTTTGTGCATGAAATTGTACTCATAACTCAACAGGTTTCATAATCTCTAGGCCAAATCTCTTAACCAAGAGGATTGGCATGGACAGTAACACATGTAGTTTCTTGATACAGCAAAGACGTTTATGAACACTCTCTTAGTTTTTATATAAATCTTTTAAATCTATTATAATTTCATTTCAAGAGAAGAGGTGAGTCAATGGCAGGGTAGGAAGAATTTATCTTTTTATTTGATAATAGATAGGTTCTACAAACGTACTGTTACGGTCACCATTACCTTTAGCTAATTGATATCAGTAATGGTAATGGTTGTTTATTTAATATGTTTCGCAAATTGTGACGTCTAGTAATATTACTGATAGTAGGAAAAGTTAGGAAATATTATTTTATTTCTTGGTTCAATGTATCATTCATTATCTATCAAAAAAATAATATTGGCTACATAAAGAAAAATAAATAAACAAACGACCAATGCCTGGCTAGTCAGTGCATGCACTAAATTCATACACTTGGATGGTTATCTAGATCCAATTGAAAATTAAATAGAATGTTGTCACAGTACTAATGCATGTGATAATGACTTTCATGGTACTAAAACAAATGACACCCAAAGCAACAGGAAGCAAGGAGATGGTAAACAAAAATACTAAGAATCCCAAGATGGCGTAGTCTGCCATAGATCTTTGCAGGCTACGGTTTGGAATGTCGCTTTAACAACAATTAAATCTCTTTACGCTAGCACCCAACTAAAGCCGTGAGTATTAACTACAGTATATATACTTTAATATAAAAACAAATATATGTGGAAAACTGAGTAGAAATACCTTAAAATACTTTAATTAGTTAACAGTAATTGCCTTGTGTGTAGCAGGCTAGATAGCAGTCAAAAACGTGAAACTACACGTGGGACGAGTCTCTGGCATCACATACTGTCTCTGACATCACATACTGTCTCTGACATCACATACTGCCTGACATCATGACATCACATACTGTCTCTGACATCACATAATGTCTCTGACATCACATCACATACTGTCTCTGACATCACATACTGCCTCTGACATCATGACATCACATACTGTCTCTGACATCACATACTGTCTCTGACATCACATCACATACTGTCTCTGACATCACATACTGTCTCTGACATCACATCACATACTGTCTGACATCACATACTGTCTCTGACATCACATCACATACTGTCTCTGACATCACATCACATACTGTCTCTGACATCACATACTGTCTCTGACATCACATACTGTCTCTGACATCATGACATCACATACTGTCTCTGACATCACATCACATACTGTCTCTGACATCACATACTGTCTCTGACATCATGACATCACATACTGTCTGTGACATCATGACATCACATACTGTCTCTGACATCATGACATCACATACTGTCTCTGACATCACATACTGAACACAAACCGATGATTTACCATATCCGTAATGGTAACCGTGGTGTTACCAAACCTCTCTAATGTCACAAAAAGACATCCATTGTGTATAGTCATTTTTTTTATGTAGGGTTGGGCACTGATAAACCAAGTATATAATTTTACTTGGCCGTGCCTGCATTTCATGTTTAGGCAGCATAAGCAACTTCACACATTAATACGTAAAACATTCCACCACCAAGTTTTTATCAAAATGTAATATGTAATACATTTTGGTGAAAACGGATGGGGAATGTAGCTAATAAATATCAGTTAGTTTGACATTTAGAACAATTACAAATTTCTTGTAATGTAGTTCATTTATATCTAATTTTGTCAGTTTACAGCAAGAAAAAACCTGCAACACATGTAGCACATAGTGTTGCAGTATCAAAGGCATACAATCACAGATTAAGTTGTCATTTTGGACCGATTGGGAGTTAAATATTCAAATGCATACATAGAATCACGTTTATACCTCCAAATATCTTTTCACCGCTGTAGGATAGGTAAAATTCCATTGCAGGTTACATTTCCAGTAAAACCTGAATAATCAGTTTGTAATGTACTGTAATCAATTTAATATCTGTAATATCTCAATTTTCTATAGTCTAATAGAGCAAGGGAGATAACTCTAATCATTGAACACAACTGGTACCAATAAATCTACAAAAATAATAAAATAATAAAATAATGAAATATTGAAAACCAGTGGGATATGCGGAAAATGTAGCTGGTTACTCAATATACTTGTGTAAATACATCAAATGTACATACTTTCATTAACAAATATGTTTGACCATGAAATAAAAACAAACCTGTGTTTGTATGCCTTTAAAGCCTGAAACCAAGTATGATTTACCGAGTTCAGACATCGTGCCTCAATGTAATAATTATGAAGAGAATTTGCAATGGATTCTTTTTTTTTGTCACGATATGGTACAGGAATCACAGCTGATACAGTTAAAGCCAAGGATGACAACTGAACACAGACATAGCATCCCACCCTGTCTTACCTGCATATATGGTCTTCAGTTTGGAGACGATACTGACACCCAAATAGGATTCAAACTTCAACATTACAAGTTTTGTAGTCCGACGTCCTACCATCTGTACCCCCAGATTAGTTACCGGTTACCATTGGCTGAGGTCCCAGTTGGTGTCAAATGACTAATTCAGATCTTTATACTCAGATGTCAAGTAGTGCTCAATGTTTAAAAAAAATGCTGGTAGATAAATTGTTTTTAAATATATGACAGCATGTACAGGTATTTTCAAAAAAATCCATGCAACTGATGGGGTTTTATGTCAACACCAGATGGTGCACACTGGCAAATTTTATAAAAAAAAACATTCATAGCTATTGAAATTGACAAACACTGATCCAATATGAACTTGATTGCCAGACTAATCTGTCAATAGGACAGGTACATGTGTCTATGATGACATCATCACCTGAAATGTTTGTAGATTCATATATAAGCATGCAACTTAACTACATACATTATCCTGAATAATTAATTAACGATGAAGATCTTAAAAAGCAATTAGGGAGAAAAGGTAACACATGCATCGCTACCACTCAGGCCAGTCGGTCCTTCAGCACAAATTAAAGTTACTGTCAATATATGTAATGACTACTATGATAGTATAGTGATACTGCATCCTCGTACTTTAACTATAATAGATCAGGGCAAAACTATACTTTAATGCACTACATATAGTCGGTCAGGTCCAATATATAAATAATAATAATGGAACATTAAGAATGATCGGTTGACAGAAAATAAATATTATATATTATAAGGGTAGACTGTACTCTATTCCTATTCTAACATTGCACAAATTTGTTGACAAAAGAAATTTATAATGAAAATTCGTCAACCATCGGTTTACGAATACATAAACTGGGACCCTTTAACTGGCTGTTCCATCAACTAGGTGTTGCCCTAGAAAGGATGTAATATTGTATACACCAGCTCATCACAGTGTTTGTAGTCATTACTAACGAGGTCGTTAAAAGTAAGGGAACACTCACTTTACCACCTCATAAAGTACAGTTTGCACCTTTGTTCTCATGAAAGCATACAAGTCATACAAATTGTAAAATTTATTAATAGTAACAAATTACCACTTATTGAATAGTTAAATATACTATAATCAGATAATAACATAGCAAAATATTTAGTCTATATAGTGGCAACCCCAATTGTTGTTATGAATTCACAAAATTGTAAATTGTTAAATATGCATGCATCCATACATTTCTAAATTTTATTTTTACATTTTACATTTTTAAAGTCAATGTTTTTATTAAGTATACAATGTAATAGATATTTGATTCCATGGTTTATGGATCTCTCTGTAATAATTTGTCTGGGTGGTCGAAAATATAAATATAAATAATTTAATATGATGGCCAGTCAGTTATGTGCGATATAAAAATAATCATAATTGAACATTATGAATGATGATCGGTTGACAGAAAATAAATACTATTGATCAAAATAAATGTCAATAATTGTAATAAATACAAGCCCAGTCGGTCAGGTTCAATATAAAAATAATAATAATTAAATATTAAGAATGATCGGTTGACAGAAAATAAATATTATTGATCAATATATAACTGTCAATAATTGTTAAACACAAACCCCAAGATTTCGAAACTTTGAGTACAATTCCATGCTCAAGCTCAAATGTTATGCAGGGATTTGTCAACAAAACCTTGAGATGAACATGAGTTGACCGACTATATATTAAATTACAGAGTGGTCAACAATAAT
>JAUTBT010056762.1:0-15201 GCA_032361225.1 Lepetodrilus schrolli | reverse complement strand
TGTGTGTGTGTGTGTGTGTGTGCCACTCTGTGTGTGCGTGTGCCTCTCTCTCTCTCTTTCTCTCTCTCTCTGTATGTCTGTCTATATCTCTGGGTTTGTGTGTGTGTGTGTGTGTGTGTGCGTGTGCGCGCGCGCGCGTGGGATACATTAGTGTGTATATGCCTGTGTGTAATACATTAACGTTCATAAATACACATCAATAATGACATCATACCGACAATGGACACATTATGTGTCACGGCAGACTTAGGACTGGCTATACTTACAAGAGTCGAAGACTTTCAGTTAAGTGCGAGTATTCCAATCAGGGATGTTCTGTGTGAAACTAAGGCAACACATTCAGCATTGACACACGCCGCAGTCCAGTACCCCGAGTACCTCGTTCTGATGACGTATGTTGGAGAATGTTGTACATGACACAACCTGCCTACACAGACTGCCGACAAATCGTAGGCAATAATGTATCGGCACTCTATCTGATGAATATTTCATGTGGATCTAAAGCAACACTATTTACGCAATACCAGTTCAATTGATTTCTACATGCTCACTAACCTGGGACCCATATACTCCCAGAATAGTACATTATTTAAATATATGGCAACTATTCTTAATGCATCTGACGTATTGCTTTAGTATTGCTAGAGAAAGCCAATTATCCGCCAACACGTGAACGAAGCCTGTCGTACGTGGAACTTGATACCGACAGAACACGTATAAAGACCTGGAACCTAGTAGTTAATGATTCTATATATTAACTGTATATGATATTACGTATATATTACATAATATATATTAAGTTCAAGTATTATTTTCTCCTGCGCGTATATAAGTATATAACGGGGAAATAGTGATCGCAACTATATTAGGTAATTATATGTTGACTATCGAATGTCGAGAGTAAAAAATAGGAAGAATTAGACAGATGACGTACTACTATCACACATCGAACACACACACACCCACACACCCACACACACACACACACACACACACACAGACACCTCTCTATATACACGGCACGTTCTCTGACGCTGGTAGAGACCGCTACTACTGGGCAGGCATGGTATGGTGTTAATTAGAAATGTGCATTCGGACACAAGGTTCGACTGGGGAGGGTAGAGAGTTCACGAGAAAGTCATCTATGCCTATGTATTAGTTACGACGAGCGAATTCCGACATGACTTGAGAAATACACTGAACGCATGGTCCACGTGCTTTATAAACCGATACTATTGAGTTGTCAATGAACAATGCCCGATTTAACGCTATATCGACCGTGTAGTGTGTGTGTATTTACTCACCTCTCCGACTCCTGAGGCGGGAACGTTGACCACTGAGAACTGGGTCTAAGGCACAGACTCGGACAGTGGAGATCCGAATGTCCAGAACGCTGGAGCCTTGTAAACATTGCCGAGATGACCGAGGGTATGCCCTATACTACACCACGTGATTCCAGTTGTCTAGTCAATGAAGATGTGCATGTCTGAGACCACTGTTATTACTAGATTTTCAATATCTCCTGGCCTGAGTATTGGCTGGATCTTCTAGAGAGAATTGACCGAAACACGAACGGTAGAAACACAGCCTAGGTTGCCATGGTAATTAGAGTTTTTCGCCAAGCAGCGGAAGAAGAATTTCCAGCTTGGTTTAATTAATGGAAGCCAATCTAGCCATTGTTCCTTTCTCATCCATGGCAAATACTGGCCGACGAGGCGGTCTATCATCTTACTATAGACATTCCTATAGCGTTTAGCTCCGGCCAGTAACAGCGCCGGAAATCACTCATGCGCAGGCGCCAGAAAGCAAATCGATTCTGAGTAACATTGCGAATGGCCGATAGCGTGGTCGGCTAGTCTCGCTTGAAATAACGGACACCGTACAGAAACCACTGCTTTCACCAGATACAAGATCGATTCGGGATAAAAAAAAATATGAATATCTCTTACGACACACCTCACAATATTACGATATTTCTAATAGACCAGCCATATCAGATCAATAGTTGGTAATAGTGACGTCAAAAGAAGCGTTTCTTACCAATGTGTGTACACATCTTGGCGACACCTGAACACTATTAATTCTCACGAAGGAGTACAAAGCTGTGAATAACCGCTAAGTCAATCGTTACCTTCACATAGGACATCAGAAGCCGGATCATAAGCGCGCTCTGCCTAACACTGACTTCCGATAGCGTATGTAGAGAACAGAGGTTTAAATACCTCGCATGATATTTCTATATGCCTACTATAGATATGCATCTACATGGAAAATGTCACACCATCATGAACACAAATTAAGACGTCTTACCATACGCACGCATTGCACATTTAGTACACCCGTTATGGTGAAATATTAATGCGCGTAAATAATAGATGAATTTATCAGCTAGGGGGGGCATAAACTTTGTAAAATATACACAACAGGTTAGTATGGACAATAATTATTGCGAAGTATGGATAGATTGAAAGTTATTCAAGGATGACGCACAAGAGATATCTAATCTCTTTAATATCCAACCATATGTTAGTTACTTTTAATAGGTGTAATGTGATCTTGTGATGGAAAATGATAAGATACTATTTGTTCAAACAGATGTCATATGATGATGGTAATCAGTAAATGCAATGATTCACAACAATAATACTTCTATTATGCTGAAAACAAAATTCAAAGTAGAGTTCATTTAGAGTAAACCTACTCATGACACTTATATCGAAGCGAGATATTCTCTTTTTATTTTTAAATTGGGGTTTAAAACCGCCTTCAAGATTCTTTCACTTATATCACGGTTTGTCAGTTTATGGCAGGAGGAAACCCGCAACATCCATAGCACTGAATGTTGCAGTAAACCTGCGAGCATGTGTGACATTCGAATAAAAACCAAGTTATAAGGCTATCATGTAAAGTCTATCACATTGAACACTAGAGTATTACGTATCTGAAGGCAGACACTGGAATAATTAAGACTTGATACCTGATTCGCCTACAATTTACAGCTGAGCATGCTATTCACGGCACTGTTCAGATATGAAGGATATCATACGTTGGTTGACAGCATTAAGTCGGACAAAGTTTCTTGAAGAGTGTAATTTTGCTCGGCAATAAATTGCAACAAGTTTATAAAAATACGGGCATGTTAATAATGAATGGTTTATATTTCTGGTACAATACATACATGTACATCTATATATAAAAGAAAAGTGCATGGCATTTATAAGGAGTGGACCTCGGTCTAATCACTTGAGGATGGGGCGGTGTGTTTAGGTGACGGACGGATCTGTAGCTGCCGTTGATCACGAAGTAACATGCACTATTTGATATTATTATTTGCTGCATTTTCCTGTACCACCATGGGTGGTTGTATGGACATAAACTATGGCATGCCTTGCGTCAATTAGTACACCTAAAAAAAATCAACGATTCATCTAACTAAAGTAAAAGTATTTAATAGTTCAAAAGCGAGTGATAATATCTATCTGTGATTTTTTGTATATTTATTTTTGGATTGGGGTTTTAACTCGCTTTCAAGATTCTTTCACTTTTATCACGACTTGTCAGTTTAGGGCAGAAGGAAACCCGCAACATCCGGAGCGCTGAATGTTACAGTATTCCTGCGAGCATCGGCTGGTACTGACAAGACCAAGGATGATAACTGCATTGCCACTCTACAGACATCGCATCCTATCAATATCGCGTGAGAAAGGTAACTTTCGCGAACATTGATGCCGGGCCCCCTGGGCGGGATTTGAACCTGGAACCTTGGCTCCGAAGTGCAACTGTCCTACCACTGAGCTACCACCCGCCCCTCAATCTGTGAAAGAAATGCTATAATGTATACACTACATCGGAATCAACGACTGCGACAAACGAGGCTATTGCTCCGCACCACTATACGTGGAGAGCACGAGAAATAGATTGATTGATGTACAATACATAACTCTTTGTGCTTAATAATACATACATCACATTTGAAATAAACTTTACGCTCGCCCAATGACGTTAATACTATGGTAGTCCAATACACCACTTTCATTTATAATTAAAGATAAAATTCAATTACTCGAGACTTTGTCATTGATTTCTTACTTGAGGAGGAGATTTCATTTTTATTTAATTGCATGGACCCAGAGCAAGGATGGTCTCCGTACATAATATATGACACCAGAACGGTGGAGCCTCTTCCTTACTGCTCGTTCTCGCAGATGTAGCGAGATTTGAAAACTTAAAGGCGTGTTATCCTTCTTTTATGGTTTGGGATGTTCAAACACAAACACTTTTTTTTTACCAGTCTGTGTTTAATGGTTTATGGCTATGATTTATTCATGCTACGAGACATATTCGCACTTAGTTTCTAGTTACATTACCGATCTATCACGATAATAACTGACGTAGGTACATCATTGGAAAGCGTCATACATGGTTTTAAATATCAGGATTCAATATATATCTACACCCGCAGCAACCTGCTATATTTAGAAATTAAGTGTACAGTGCACTCATTGTCTTTAACATTTTTTATGAGATTATATTATATTATGCATCACTCTTTTAATCTATTAACCACGTTTGTTTTAGTACATTTTGGCGGCCATCATTGATTGTACCCCAGATGAGTAGTTGCAAGCAGCAGTCATAATAGTATGTGCATCATAAAATACCAAGAAACTAAACTGACGGCTGTGTAGGCTAAACTCCATGTCGACTCTTCTGGCTCTGGATAGTAGTGGACGAAATGGAAGGACTCTAATAAAGTTCAGCATTTCCATTTATTATTATTATTATTTAAATTTAATTTTCCATATTCAATTAAACACGTAGATGTTTTAAAATCAGATTTAGATACTAAATTAACTCACGAGACGGAAATTAAAGTACCAATTGAAACCAATCAAGCTGCAACGAGACGTAAATACGGATCACGACGTAAAAGCATCATGTCTCCCGCGCAGTAACACCGTCGGGTCATGTTTAGACATTGCCATTACTGGAGAAATACGAAACAACCCGGCCTAACACCAGCCTCAAATAATTAACATCAATTAACTCACGAAACGGCAGTGACTCCCGTACCTCACAGTATCGGGGTCGGAATAATTGTCGGTGTTTGCAATCGTGAGTGGTTTAAAAATATATTCTTGATGTAAATGTCATGTAGGGCGGTCTCTGTACATGTATGCCGCATTAGACTTCATCCACAGATTATCTGGAATCGACGTGAGCGTTTTTATCCAAGATAAAAATGGCACTTAATAATGTTGCTTTCGTGTTATGTTGCAATCGAAAACACTGGAAGGTAAATTTGGTTTTCGTTCCCTCAAACAGTTAATTAATTATATAATGAATTATCAAATTCGTTCATAAAAAAACTCTTCAATATGGCTGGAGGAAATGATTAATATTCAAGCTATCAGGTGGTGTGTTTCTTTTTCTTCATAAACTCTTATTGTAAGATTGTAGTTTTGTTTGAACTCGCCATCATTCTATTGCACGTTATGCCTCTACTATATAATATGGCAGTTAGGGTGATTCGACCCTATTTTAAACCTACAATGGAGTCTTGTCCACATTTGTCTGTAATAGAGGTACATATACGGGAATGCCTGTAGACTCTCACTGTCTCCCTGTTGTATCTTCACATTTGACCACCGATATTTATTCTCTTGACCACAAGTAACCCCATGGACCGACGGACAACGTTTTACAAAAAATTATTTAATTTTTGATTGGGGTTTTATGTCGCTTTCAAGATTCTTTCACTTATATCACGACTTGTTAGTTTAGGTCAGGAGGAAACCCGCAACATCCGTAGCGCTGAATGTTGCAGTAAACCTGCGAGCATCGGCTGGTACTGACAAGACCAAGGATGATAACGGATGTTGCGGGTTTCCTCCTGCCCTAAACTGACAAGTCGTGATATAAGCGAAATAATCTTGAAAGCGACTTAAAACCCCAATAAAAAAAAATATTTAAAAAATGATAACGTTACTTAGCCCTGTGCTTGAATTCATGCAGTATACTTCATATTCTCTAGCATACGTGTAGCATTCGTTTTATGAAATATCAATAATAACAGCTTTATATTTATAAATATAATCTGAATGAATAATAGTGAATGAAACTCTGATAATATTTCTATAACCATATTTGAATAACGATGGGGACGTTTGTGGATGAATCTGGATGAAGGAACAATGCATAAACTAACACTATTTCTCGCCACCCTCTTACTCCGCGCCCTGTATCAATTCATTCATTTAGTCGTCTCTCATTTCTGCTTTCACAATTACATGGGTACACAAGATGAAAGAAGGCTGGTTTGGCAAGGACCAAATGTATAATGCATTAACCACGAAAGAAAAGTCTACAATTTCCTGTAATACGTCCAATGAAAGCAACGAATTCTCTTCCAGATATCGCGCCTTTCAAAGGAGAGTTGAATACTCGAGATCTGCTCAAAGCCCCGTAAGCGATTTGAAAATATACGATCTGGCATGGAATGGGATCCTCTGTATTCACGGAAGCATTGAAAATTGGCAGTCTGTATGGTTATCTAATCACGTGAATTAGACCCGACATCCCAGCCACCAATGATAACCCCATCACCTATTTACGGGAACTCTTCAATTCGGAATACAAATTTATGAGTACAATCGGACCCTCCTCGCTGAGTATGACGTCATCTGACATGGCCTTGTTCAAATACAGGCTTTTCTCTTTTCATTTATTGTCGTAAAAAGTCGCCGGAAAATTGGTTTTCCTTGCACGTCGTCCGAGTGAAAATCATTTCAGGGGGAAAAAAGCCAATTTACGCGTTCGTTTATGCATGTCTCATGTCTTCTAATGCGCATGTCTTGTAAGTTTCATTCCAACAGCGTCTTCGTCGAATTAATTTGACGGAAGTAAAACGTGAGAAAAAAATAGAAGAAAAAAGCCACATGCCAAAGCTGACTCTATGCAGTAAACAACGACCCTGAAGAAGTCATTGCAAAAGCCTATCAGAGTGTCAATTTTAAATGTATGTGATTCGTCAGTATGGAAGGAAGTAATATCTGGCCCCGAGATTTCCAAACTTTCTGGAGTACGATTTCATGCTCAAGGTTTTGTTCACAAATCTCCATATAAAATCTGAACCTGAGCATGAAATCGTACATGTAGTTTGGAGTATACGTCGTTATTTATTCCATCTCATAAAATACATGGTGGCAATTTTAGTCAATGCATTCGAATACTAAAATATTTGTAATGCACAAGAAAGGATGCATAAGTGCTGTAAGTAGGACATGATACTAGCTTTCTAATGAGATCATGATAGGATGCACTGTCTAAAGTTATCATCCTTGTATTAACTGGTGCTCGCAGGTTTACTGCAACATTCAGCGCTACGGATGTTGCGGGTTTCCTTAAACTGACAACCCGTGATACACGTTAAATAATGACGAAAGCGGCTTTAAAAGCCAATTTAAAAAGAAATTCAATTTAGAAAAGAAAATTATTACAAATCAATGCATTCTAATAATTCCCATCACCTGGGCTACCTTGTTAAAAAAATATATACTGTAAATCAGGAAATTAATGCGTCACTAATTTAATGCGACCTCAATATTTTAGACATAAATGCGACAACAATTAAATGCGATCGACCAGGCCTCTATTCATGTTTCATGCAACAACCTTATACATATGATCAATTTCATGCTACGGACGAGTGCATGAAACAGGGTACACCTTATTCGATTTGGTCTTAAAATACAGAATGTATTTAATGCATAGGAATTAAATGCGGTTATAAGCAAATCGTATTTTTTGCATGAATATCCTGCTCGCATTAATTTCCTGATTTACAGTAGTTTTTTTGGCATTATCTTCTAGTGATCAATTAACAACAACCAGAGAACACTATTATTGTTTAAATAATTTTATGAAGATTGAAAAGCAAGAAAAAAGATATTTCCTCAAGAAATATTTATGTTCATTTAATGCTTATGGTAATGAAATTAATGTTGTACACTGTAGTGACCTTGTCTTGTTTAGTACGAGTATAGAATTATGAGAAGTCGCAGTATTAATTATTAATTAATACGTTATTTTTCATTAAGTTTTAAAATAAATAATAGTGGATACGATATCAAGCTATATACATCACCAGGTAGCTATACTTGCATAGATGTGACAACATATTTTAAACTTTTCTGAAGTTAACAACTTTTTGGCATTGAAATATTTTAGTGAATGGTGATTCTTTACATGAACGATGTGATTTCAAAGGAAGACATGCTATTTTTGTTTGTATTTTAGGCCACACTGATTATTTGTTTATGGTGGGGAAAAAATATACTGAAACAGGATATATTTTCGGATTCCAAAATGTATATTAACAAGGTAATTCTCATCATATTTAATATGCTTTGATTGGATTTAAAATATTAATTTTATATATTGAAATGTGAAAAAAGTCTTGACAGGAAATATCTATGAAGCAAGTAAACAAATGTGTCTTGCCTCACTACTTAAAAACAACCTGGGTGAACAAAGACGGATGTTAAAAAATATTTATGTTAAAATACTAAAAACCTGTAACCAATTTATGTGCACAGGTGGTTAAATGAACAGAAAATGTTATAAACACCAGTAAATGTTGCCATGCTGTATTGTCCACAGGACTGAATAATGATAATTATTCAGTGTTCTGTGTATTGTCATAAAGTAAATATGTGTATTTAAGATGTATTTATATGATGCATACAGGCATGACAATTTTCTGAAGATTCATGGAAATCCACTGATTTATTCATCCAGGGGTCGATTTATTTGCACTGGAAGTGGCTTAGGGCTTGCAGCCACCAGACCCCGGGCTTGTTTTCCACTGAAATCACAATGGTCTGTTGACATGCCTGTACATACTCCTCCAACAGCAACAATTCTCTCAGCCTCTTCCACGTGAATAATGCACTGTCAGAGAATGGTTACCTGTGTGAGAGCCTTCCTATCATATTGTCATATCAGTTATAAACTACCTAGTAAGTCGTGGATACTAATTGCATAAGGTATGGACAATAATATTCATCTATTATAAATAACAGGAAACACGTATATCATACCTTTGATATATATATATATATATATATATAGATATTATAGATATATACATACAGGTATTTATCCTAATGATAGCAAATAATGTCAAATATACAAAATTCTTTTATAGACATTCATACAAATAACAATTTCAGGTAATACAGTATTGACATGTTCGGATGGGTTAAATACTCAAACCTACAAATATTACATTGGTTATCAGTATTCTAATACAAAATAATAAATAATTTTGGAAGGTTGAGATATATATTTGTCTTCAAGAATTGTTGGCATACTGGTCATAGTTGTTTGAAACAGTTGCAGGAAATCCCCAGGGAGTGGGGAAGTAAGGGGCCAGGGGAAGGAATGGGGGTTACCGATTATCAAGATATTCCATTCCCCTCGTGCTGCGAATGTCCAATGACAGAGGCAAACAAAATGTCAATCTGGAAGGGATGGTATCAAACTAAAATGTGATGTTTTTGTTTGTATAATAGACTACCTTGTTCAACTTCCTGAGGAAGTAAATATTTTAGATGTCTAATTATCGTAACAGCCATTACCTGTGTTTTGACGTACAAATTTATAATACTATTAGCATTATTAACACATGGTATTTTCTATATTGTTTAATAGCTATATATGCTTAAAATGTATACTAATAGAAATATTGAATGGTCATGTATGAACTACCTTTGACATTTACACAAATTATATAGCTTTCATTTATGTCAGCAATGCCAACCAATATGATATATAGCAGATATTTTGCTTTGAAAACCATTATAGATTTACTAGCATAACTCCCATGATGCCTAAGCTAACACCAATGAAATGTTACGAGAATAAATTAATCAGTAATGCAAATACTATAGATGATAAAAATCATAATCATCATAAATTATTGGTATTTTTCTGATACATACTTCGTTTCTAGGAAGACAATTTGAGCAATCAGATGGTATATATGAATCTTGTTCTAAATATGAGACTGATTGCAAAATATTAATTGTTACACAATGATAACTACAGTTAACCCTCTCCCTGCTGGATTAGGCACAGACAAAGCTCTTTAGGGCATCTCCGGTTGCTTCCAGCATGGAGAGGGTTAATTGTATTATGTATCATGATGAATATCATGGTAGGATTCCAGTTTTCTCAGATTGGGTGTTTGTGTACAATGCACATAATTCTGGACATCTTGAGTATTTTTCCAAGGTTCTTAAAACTATGTAATAGTTTATTTAGACCAAATTATTAAGAATAAATGGACTATTATCTTGTCTAGCGATACTGTATTAATCTTAGCCAGGGTTTAAACTGGCCAAATGATTTGCTATACTAATGATGTAGTGATGTCTTCCTTTGCCAATACTGCCAATGGTTTACAGAACTTCCATGGATTCGGAAATCCACCATGCACCATAGTAGCCTTGGTAACATTGCTTTACTTTGACAGTTTTTTACACTAGCCAATCAAAACATCACTAGTCTGGGAGAGGAAATCTATTAGGAATAACATTTAAAGCAAACTTTGGGTGAACTACCAAAATGAATACTGGTAATGTGTGTATCAGTGCAAGTACAATAACATATAATTAAGTGACAGGAATACCCAAACTTTGTACTACTACTAATAATAATGTGAACATATATTGCACCAAATTGACGCTCAAAGGTATGCTCATAGCACTGCTAGTACATCCTTCCTGGTATCTCCATCATGACTTTGGTTAATATATAACATGTACATACGTAATTACATGGTTGTAGTATGTATTGCACATTGAAGTGAAATCAAACAAAATATTTGTATGAAAGTTGTGACTAGGACGCATGCTGCAAAAGAAAGTTTTGGTCAAATTCCTATACTGTAAATCAGGAAATTAATGCGTCACTAATTTAATGCGACCTCAAGCTTTTAAGACACAAATGCGACAACAATTGAATGCGATCGACCATGTTTTTTCCCGGACCTACCTTTAATTATTTTCCATAATGCGTAGGAATTAAATGCGGTCCTAAGCCAATCGCATTTTTCGCATTAATATCCTGCTCGTATTAATTTCCTGATTTACAGTATGTAGGAAATACTTAAAATATATATTGATATACAAACATTTGTATAACTGTATCCGATATACATAATATTGGGTTTGGTATGTATATGAGTTGTTTAATAATATATTACTGTAATAAGGTAGTACGTGTACAGGGTCCAGTTGCACGACACTCTTGTAATGCTACAATAGTTGTAAGTCCAAATGTAGAGTCTTCTACAATTGGAATTTGGTTTCATGATGCTATTGTAGGCTATCTGAATAAGAAGGCTCTACAACTATTGTAACAGCAGTTGTAAGTCCCTACAACTATTGTAGCCCACAAGAGTGTTGTGCAACTGGACCCAGATCATGGCAAAACATGATAGTCAGACAATACAGTGTCATAGGATATTGGTTGTTTTGAGTATTCTTCCATAGCACTGATAGGACCATACACTGTTCTATACCCAACAAAAAAAATTAAGGGCCAGCAGAGATTTTGTGGGGAAGGTTTTTACCAAATTTCAGAAACTTGGCTTGAGGAATTTGGTGCCATTCTTCTTCTAATGCATCTGCAAGTTCTTAAAGAGTACCTGGAGCCTGAAGTTGTTTGGAAATTCTTCATTGTTAAAATTTTAAAAAAGCTAAATTTATATACCCCAAAAGTCTACTGGTCCTTAATTAATTTTGTTGAGTATATTTAATATTAACACATTGTACTTGTTGATAACAAAATTTGCACAATATTTTGTGATGACAAATAATACAATAAATTGATATTAAATAGAAAAGTGTTTAATATCATTTCTTGCCGCAATGTTGCATGTAAATTGAATAGTATGCATCCTTCTTCGTGCTATTAGGAACTGCAGATGGCATGTACAGCCATGATGGTGTGAATTTAGCAGGGAGGTCAAACGTCACCAGGTCATCCAAGAACCAATGAAATTCCCTGGTAAAAGTAGGTCAACAATTTTGTCACAATCTACACATACCAGTATGTTGTTACATGGTCTGAAACAGCATACTGAGGCAATAAGTATGAGTGTATTCTGGAGTATTATATAACTGTAGATTATGACAAGTATTCGTGATGTTAATATCTTGGTGTTTTTTTATCACTGACTCCAAATACATTCATAGCATCATGTCTAGGAGTGTATAAAACAAATTTCATTTAATATCCATTCCCTGTTGCACACATTCAAATCAAGACAATATTACCACAATTTATACAAATTACTTCACTAAATGTACACTCTGTAAACTCTAAATGTACATATTATAATGATCAACAATGTCATATACAATTACTGCAACATATTGTTGCTAACATTTGAGATGATCATGGCACTCGATTTCTTGGCATCAAAACACAATGCCTGTACAAGGTCAATCCATATCACGTGACTAGGTCACGTGACTAACACACCAACTTCCTGACATGAGCACTATTGCACAAAGAGTTTTAAGGCAATCGGAGCTGTTTTACACTCCAGTTTCGTATCTGTTTTTCACTTTTCCATTCGGAACACCGTTCACTGGATAGTTTTTGGTGGGTAGCCAGAAGGACTTCTCTTTGCCCGTGAAGTACGGGATGTTGTCGTACTGAGCCTGACACGTGTTGTCCATGTCATAATCTTGGGGCGGGGGAGGAGGGAGTTCAAACTTGCCAGAGACCTCTTCCTCAGGACTGCGGAATGTGGACAGTGGCCTTGAAGGCATGTCCAGAGGCTGACCTCCCTCGTACCGGGCTATCTTGATTGTCTCTGGTTTGGATGGTGGGTCCATCATCGGCGGCACCGGGGGTGGCAGGTCATGAAGCTTCTCCCCACCCACAGACTGGTTCTCCATCATGGACTCTTCCGAGCCGGATGGCAACGGAGTCACCATGGCGACTGGCTGGGAGAAGGTGACGCTCTTGCTCCTGGTTTTTGGAGGTGGACTCTTATTGCCCTTCTTGTTGATGACAGCGTAGTAGGCCTGCGGAGGGAGGGTGTGGTTTCTGGCCGCGGAGTCCACCTCTTCCCGTAGGGTCAGGTAATCCCGAGCTGGAACGCTCATTAGGGGCTCCTTTGTTTCATCCACTGGCCCATTCTCGTAGGCATGGGGAGGAGGAGGTGGAGGTGGTGGGAGTTCCTCGGTGGTGATTTCGGCATCTGGCTGATTGAACTCTTCCGAGCCCAGGACCACGTTCTTGTTGGGATTGTAGTCGTACTGCGAGGACACTTTGAGGGGGCTGCGACTGATGCTGCAGTAGTGGTCGTCATCATAGTCATAGTGGCAGTATGAAGCCACATCCAGGGAGGATGTGGGGCTCATGGCTGGATACATCTCCACACGCTTCACCGGCTCCTTGGCCCTCCGCATCCTGAACAATCAATCAATCAATCAAAATATACATTTATTAAATGCCAGTATCCAGCTATAGGCTAGCAGCTCCAAGGCACTTGGAGCACTGGGTCTCTACTAGTTCATATACACTCTACTGAACAGATGTGTTTTCAGGAGCGATTTAAATGACAGTTAATTTTCTATGCTAAAAAGGTTACACACATTTATCCAAAATATTCGATGATTCTAGCGATTTGGTTGGTTGAGATGTGTCCCGTCAAATGTTGAACACCCAGGTTTGGCCGTAGTAAAATGTTGTGACCTCAATAATTACTGTGACGTCATTGTGTCCACCCTTGACTCAAATCAATGAGGTATCAGTTAAATGTATGAATTTGTCATGGGACATTGAATTACATACTGTGATGCTGTTATTGTTTTACCTCACAGCAGGAATCTTTCACCGATGTGTAATGACTACACACTGAGTTACATACCTAAAGCATTGAGTTACATGCCTAAAGCATTGAGTTACATGCCTAAAGCATTGAGTTACATGCCTAAAGCATTGAGTTACATACCTGCGACAGTGCACAGCTATGGAGATGATTAGGATGGCAAAGATGACGAAGGAAGCTGCCACAATTCCTCCTACAATAGCCGCTGAAAGATGCAAACACATCATTGTCATCACATCACATACATTAACACAAATTACAATTATCTTATGAGATTACTGTTTTGGAAATAGCTAGTTTCACAGGTTTTCCATTAAACTGTTTAGCTGAATTTCAACACTTGACCATGTCTGGTCTTAGGAGGGAAGTCGGCAGGATGTCACGTAAGGTACTCTCTTGCAATAGAGATTGCTAGTTACGTTTAGATGACTTTCAACACAGGACGTTTGTACCCATGTCTATTATGAGATGGAAGATGGTGATAGATGACATTGTTATTCTGTTTATTTTATTTTATTTTAAATTTAATTGGGGGTTTAGAGCCGCTTTCAAGATCCTTTTACATATATCATGGCTTTTTGTTTAGTAAAGCAACACAAATCTTGTTGGAGGGAACCAATGTTACGGATCACTAGTTTAGATGACTTTTAAAGCAGGACGTACCCATATCTGGCGTGAGTGGGAAGATGGCGGCAGAGGCTGCGGACTCGTTCTCGGGGCGGTGCGATGCCACAGTGCTAGGCTTCTCCATGGTGCTCTCCGCCTTAGTGCGGTCTCGAGACTCTGCATCCTGGTACCTCTTGGCCAGCAGACTCCTTAGTGCCTCACCACAGTACACATGCACCGAGTCATCGGGCTCTTTGGCTGTAAGAGAATCACAGTATCATGCACTGCTATGTAGATACATTCAATATCAAACACTGCTAAAATGCTGTAGGGGAATCATGGTATTTTTATTTATATAACTTTTTGTTGTTGTCTGTACCGTGGCAATGCAGTAAACATTGCCAGCATTGGCTGGCACTGACAGACCAAGGATGCTAATTGCATTGCCAAGTACAGACAGTGGATCATAGTACAATGATCATAATACAATATACTGTTATGTATTTACGTTCAATATCAAACTACAGTAGACCACTGAAAGGACATTATTTTAGAAGTCCTCTCAAACTGAGAGAGTAAAAGCAACCTACTACCATTACTACTACCACTACCACTACTACTACTACTACTACTACTACTACTACTACTACTACTACTACTACTACTACTACTACTACTACTAC
>JAUTBT010056751.1:0-15204 GCA_032361225.1 Lepetodrilus schrolli | reverse complement strand
TACTGAACGTTTGAAACACCAACTGGCATTCTTGTGACTTGTCATTTTTTTAACTCATTTTATTGGCACCTTCTGTATCCACATGAAAACGTTTTTTGCCACCTCGATTACTCAAAGTTCATCCCTAACAAATAAACGATAACCTCAATACATCATTCCTGTGTCCCTTATTTGATATATCATTCAATATATGACTGTGAAGTTTTTAGTTTGACTCAGTATAGATGACTACATGTACATGTTCTTGCCCCATAATCAGAACACTCATCATGTAACATGACAGCTGCGTATAGGCCCTACACGTAATACATGCACGTTTCTTTGTTGCGATTAGTCATGTTATGATTAGTTGAGGATATATAAATATAAGCATGCATAGAGGACAATGCCTATCGATGATGCCGAAAACATGGAAAAGCATTGGGCCATCATGATCACTACCTATAGTATTCTGCGATGTGATCAACGGCGATATTACATGCTAGTTATGAGAAGACATTTTACTGTTCGCTACGTAAAGGTTTCTGTATATTTCAATGCGACGTGATGTTGGCTATTTATTCCCAGTTTCAGCTTTCGTAGGCTTCTCCCGATTTATTAACTGGTAAACAACTTCATATTCCAATTACGAATTAATATAAACCGAGAGAGGATATATATTGGCGCTAGAGTCATGATCAGTTTGTACTAGACAGAACACGGTTTTATTATCGATATACAAGCTGGAGTTTAGGTAAGAATTGCTTTCCTCACGCCAATGGCAATGGCAATTAATTTCACCCAGAACATATCAACCACCGTCTGGACTGCATTGTCTGTAATTGTTGAAGAAAGGTGAGATAATATGCGCTCAGACGAATCGGCATAGTATCTTCTCAGGTGTTAAAGTTCAAATGCGTAGGCCCTATACTATAGCATAACGGTTTCAGATTTGGACTTGGTTTCTATATTTATCACACTTAAATGTTCACTGGGAATTGACCATATCCATTAGCTCGAGATTCCTCTAGAATTCCCTGCTTACCATGCCTGTAAACATATAAAAAGTAGCTTGTGGTCAGCATGGGAAGGCTAGAGGAATCTCGAGCTACATATCCATCTGCACGGAATGTCAAATATAATAGGACACTGCGTCTTGTCATAATCGAACATCAATGGTTTGGACAAGTCTGTCGATTGTCGTCACGATTTAAACAGTCACCGGTTGCCAGACAGTACCGATTTCACTTAGACGTATTTTCCACGGGGTCGACACATCATCTGTTGACACAGCAAGGTCAACTTAGAATAATCATGTATTAACAATAACTCAATGCCATCGATGTCTCTTACTTTCAATGAGCATAGTTGTAACCACACACGTCGATCTGTCGTAGATGCAACCAACCGATGTCTGTCGATATAAATTGTAAGCACCCACGTGTATCGCTGTATTCTGTATTCGTCTGATGAGGTAGATGTAACATAACATGTATTGTATACCACTGTAGACGTAAGTAAATCATGACAGATAAGTAAACTGTCTGACCATAAGAACATGGCGGCCTCTCGTGAAGCTCTTGTATCACCCATAGATTATAGGTGACATAAAATGTATCACCAAAGAGACATGGTTCGATCCTCACTACGAGAGCGATATGGGTTCTCTTGGATCTCTTACAGGACATGATTGCTTGCTTGGTTCAATTTAATTTAGAGGGGCTTTCAAGATTATTTCACTCATATAACGGCTGGCATGTTTGTATACACATGTCTGTGCTTGTACTGAACATGATTTCCACTGGCTGTTTGTACTAGCACACGGAATATCCTGCCAGACAGATCGTGGAGATTCACGAGAGCTTCAAGAAATGATGCCCTGGCCACGCAACGAAATAGTCATGCAATAAAGCAGTCAGCAATGTCAAATATCCTTGATGTACGTAACTACGGCTTCCTTCTGATCATTGGACAGATATATCATTGTTCAGATAATTGGCTGCCCCAATGTATTGGTAGTCAAGGCATGATGGTCAAGTAATCTGATGATATTAGGTTTGTCCCATGGTGCCTGTATCATGGCTCTCGGTCATCAATAATCTCAACGTTTGCATCCCTTGACTGTAAACGACTGTGAGCCTCTACAGAGAAAATCTGAATGCTTCATTTAATCTGCTAGTACACTCAATGATCTAATTTAATGGAATGAACAAAAATAACAAACTTGGAGGTTTCATGACCTAATTTAGATCGTGACATGGCAAGTATAGATATCGTGTACATAAATAATGAGCAAACATAACTAGAAAACTATGTTGTATATGCTTGTATGAAACATCAATCAAAGAGTGCTTCTTTAACATTAACACATTCCAATAGGTGATGGAGTGCTTCTTTAACATTAACACATTCCAGAGGTGATAATGATGATGGTGATGATGATGATGATATCGTAGCTGTAGATACAAACTACATGCCAATGTTTGTACACTAGAACACATACACTTATCACAAATTCTGGATCTAATAATAGCCCAAATAAATTATTATCTGGAAATATATAAATAGTTTATATAAAATATAAATCTAATGGGTTTTTTTCAAACTAGCATCAATAAAACTTATCCCTGCAAGATTATTGACAATGTTTGCATTCCCAGTTGTCTTTAACAGTGAGAAGGTTAAACATTCACCTATTCAACTTGCTGTCAATATTTTGTCATATATGAATCATAGCTCATATATAGTGTAATGTAACTGGTATATTTCAGTTATTGTAAATCATCACACAAACTACCGTTATATATACTTTTGTTGTCCTTTACCTTCATGTGTACAGTTGCCTCAAATATAATTGTTACTACATTACTTAAGCTAGTTGTTTCCCCTCACTGTATCACAATGAAGCAACTTATTTCAGTTTAGTACATTGTCTATATTCCTTTCTGAAGATGCTTGTAATGTTCAAAGTTATTGGCAAGTAAACATTAGATAATATTGTACATACATTGTAGGTACATTTCAGCATATCTTACTTATGTGCCATGTATAATTACATAGTATTAATAATATTATCAATGAAAACATCCCATACTGTAGTTCTAATGCACATACAAACCAGCCAATATCGATCACAAATAGAGTTTATAATATATCATATTGCATTATATCATATAATAATGTCAATATTTATATTACGCCAAATCCATGCTCATAGAGCTACATTATTACCCCAATCAATGAATCAGTGTGCTTTTATTTTCCTTCTCTACTCCCTAGGGAGGATACAATCATATCACCCTTCGACTTCCCATAAGAGGCTGATATTAGTTATACATTTAACTATATATGAACACATGCATGCATAAATAATTAATGGTAAATTCACATTACTGGTAACTAATCCTAATTTAATGTTTAGCTTATAAAAATAACGTATATTAAAGATTAAAACCAAATGCAATACACACATTTAATTTGATTTTATACTAATAAATCTACAAAATTACATTAAAATACATTAATATGATTCATAAATCGCATCTTCAGAATAATTAATTGTGTGTGAGTGGATGTAACATTACCCACCTAATTGTCTCAACATAAAAAAATTGATAAAAATGTGTCACAGGAGATCAAAACATTGAATTGAGAATGTGTGAAATTAATATTAAATTGATAAACACTATGTATTGACTATGTATTGACAATGCTTTTAAATGATCTTTTCTGTTTGGCTAATGCCTCCGATTCTAGTTTCCTCATCTCCTCTTCAGCCTGTTTCCTTTGTATAGCTGCCACCTGTTCCAGAAACTGAAAGAGTAATAACAAAAAATTAAGGAACCTGATTATTAAAGGCATACACTCACGATTTTATTTGTCTACACACAAGTACATATATTGGGTAGCAAGCTACCTTTTCTGCATGTCCCACTGGTTTTTCATATTTTTATTTTCTATTTTATCTTGAAATGTTTAATATGTATGCCTTTAAACATGTGTTATGGGCTATATATCGATGAATGACATTGGTTATGAGAACTTCATATAGATTTTGTAATGGTAAAATTAATACTAATGTAACTGTGTCATGATGATCATGAGAATGTTGGACACACTCTATACCAATTTAACCAAATGGTGTTAATTTAATAATTATAACCCCTCTGGCCGAGACCGGTAGAAACATTTTATAATACTACTCTGTCATAGGCACTGTATTATGTGTGAAAACACCAGTGTTGTTAGCTGATCCATCAAAGCTCTTAAACACATTTCTGAAATTGTTGACCCTCCATTACCAACCATTGCAAAATTGTGATTAAAATGAAAACATGGAGTCTATACAAATACATACAACTCAGAGTGGGTTCTATATGTACATATCTTAAAGTTGGTACTGGTTGAGTAGCAGACAAAAGACGAATGAGTGGGTGGTACCACAAGTTCTTTAAAAATAAAAATTGTTATATTTTTAAAGATATTTTGTTTTGTGTGGTTATATCTATATGTAGTGATAATATTTTGAGAGAAAAAATAAAATAATAATAAAATAGAAACCCATCGATGACATATTATTTGTCGTCGATGGGTCCCTATATTAGTATTTTATTTTTTAAAATTCAAAATATTATCACTATATAGACTATAGATACAACCCCAAAAGAAATATTTAAAAACAAAATATCATCATTATTATTTGTTAAAGAATTTATTAAAACAAAATAGTGGCCTGCTTCAAGTGCCTGTGGTGGAATGCAGATGATATTTTATGTACACATCGTAGAGAGAGTGGGATGTAAATGCAGCTGTGTGTGAAATAAAAAGCTCCTACTGGTCTTAACATCCAAGAATGCATCATGGTTTGTATATGTTACAGTCAATATCTAAAATCAGGCAATGTGTCAAATGTATTAAACTTTCAGTGAATTTAAATTAATTCAAGCAATGTTTAACAAACCTGAAATGACAAAAATGACTGCCTTTATTTGACAGATTGACTGGTGTGAGTTTGATTAAAACAATTGAAGATAATGCGTACGTTTTTGTGGATATACACACAGGATTGCTTACATGTTTATACATATTAACACAGAATTATGTGAATACCATTTAAAATGTACACATTGTCTTCATTGTCTTCATCTGTCAAGTAAGGGGAGTCATTTTATCATTTTAAACATTAAAAAAATTGACTGAGTGGAAAGACAGTCACTGAAAGTTTCAAACATTTTACACATTGCCTGATTTTAGAGATTGACTGTAACATATACAACTGAGGACCGTGCAGATCCTGGGATTTGAATCCAAGTTGCTGGATTCAGGTCATGACAGTAAGGATTGTCTGCCAGGTCATGACAGTAAGGATTGTCCACCAGGTCATGACAGTAAGGATTGTCCACCAGGTCATGACAGTAAGGATTGTTCAGGTCATGACAGAAAGGATTGTCCGCCAGGTCATGACAGTAAGGATTGTCCGCCAGCCCAGGACAGGTATTATCCACAGGAGGACAAGTGAAATATCCCACCAGATTAATAAGCCCTTTACCTACAGGGCAGGTAGTTTCATGTCTGACAGGACACAGGGACAAGTGCCTTCAAAATGTTAACAAAGAATCCTGGGATTGTGAGTGTAACGCTCTACTGACTGAGCCAAATTATGCAAATAGGTAACCACTCTGGCCAATACTAGTGGGGGCATCTAATATCACACAGCTACATAAACATTATATAGTGGATTCTATAAAGAGATTGATGTGACAAGTATTAACAGAGATGAGCCTACCGACAGAGATTATTTACCTGGGGTTTTCGTGTGTTTTTCTTGTCAATGAATTCCATGAATGCATTGGAGCCATGCATCTGAGACAGGTCCATGTTCTGTGGAATAATACAAACATAATGTCCATCATTTCAGAATAAGCTACTATGATAGATGATGCCTAGTTCATACTTCTTTCACAGCTTGGTGCTCTATCCAAATAATATACCAGGACATTATTATTGCCTACAGATAAGATAATGTTAATGTCTACAGTACCGATGATAAATAGAATGACTTATATATGGATATGGCATATGCAATTAATATGAAACAGATGACATATACTTCAGAAGGCACAACTTTAAATAAAATTACACTGAGTCTTGTGTAAACATATCAATCAGATGTTGAAATCGACACACATTGAAGCTGAATGTCAAAGTAGTTCCAATGAAAAGATGTTTATTAAAGAAGCCAGCCAATCACACAAACTGTGTAATATACCTCAAAGAATGTACAGTATCTCCCTGCATGCATGTTGTATAAATAACGCAAGTATGGTGAAGGATGTGAAAGCAAATTACGCAATTCTGATATAAGTGGGATGGAAAGCTAACTCAATCTGTATAGATCTATGGCAATATTTGGGAAATTAAACAAGCTGGCAATGGCCTCCTGGATAATGTCTGCATTTCAACCATTTGAGTAGATGCACAACAAAGTTATTTTTCTTAAATACACTGTAAAACGCGTGTCTCTAATTTTCACGAAATTCACTATGTGTATTCGAATTTAAGAAACACCCGAATAATATACTAGTTGACCATAATAGAATGATGGCCCACTCTCTGCCCAGGTCGAGACTCATTGATAGTTATCAAAACATGTTCAAAATAAACAAAAATAAAAATATTAAAAAATAAATAAAATATTTGAAAAATGAAATTTAATCATTTGACAAATACATGAATTTCACAATATTCAGATTACTTTATATTCCAATATTATCAACATTATTAAAGTCTGAACATTGGCACTATGAATTATTTGTTGACTCACCAAATCATGACTCTTTTTCTTTGCATCTGACATTTCTTGGTTTTTTAGTTCCTTAGGATCTATGAGAGGTTCCTCCCAGTTGCGTTTCTGCCAACCCTTAGGAGGCAGGTACCATGCACCATACTTGAACTTTGCCCAGCTTGGTTCATAGTTGCCTGAATACATCTGAAGAAAAAAACAAAGCATTAGTATAATGAACATTAAAACCAATGTGTGACACTAATGAATCCCTGCATGCTGAATGCTACCGGAGATGCCCAAATAAGCTGTGTCTGTGTCTAAAACTAAAGAAAATGAACAAACACAAAGAGATCTAAAAGAAAAAGAAAACATTATTTTAATATCATGTACCTCCTCAACTTACCCATCTCTTGTCCTCTTCTTGTGTCGGTGGCAAGTTCTTGCTGCTCTGTTCCTGAGGCGCAGCGGCTGACATTCTCAGCTCCTGGGGAACATTTGTCAGCTCTACCACGTGAATGGGTACGGAAAGAGCTGGCTTGGTCTCGTAGCCGCTAGCAAACAGACTGGTGATGGTGGACTCCTCTATGTTGTTCGATTCACCTCCCAGGCCAGCCACCCAGTTACAGAAGTCTGTGGTTACGTTACTGATGTGCTCTTCCTGCGAGTGTGTGTGTTCGGACAAGTTAGAAGTGATTTCTTGTTAACCCAGAATACATTTTTCAATATGTACATAGCATGAGATTTACTGTTTAACCTTAGAAGTTGTATCTATTACACATTGACAGTAATGAGTTCAAATCCTGTCTTGTTGCCGTTACAAACAATATACACCAAATTTCTTTCTGGACAATAAACTTCTAGTATTAATATTATTATTATTAATTTTTGATTGGGGTTTTAAGTCAATTTCAAGATTATTTCACTAATATCACGACTTGTCAGTTTATGGCAGGAGGAAACCCGCAACATCCGTAGCGCTGAATGTTGCAGCAAACCTGCGAGCACTGGCTGGTACTGACAAGACCAAGGATGATACCTGTATTGCCACTCTACAGACATCACATCCTATCAATATCACGTCAGAAACGTAACTTTCGCGAACATTGATGCTGGACCTCTGTGGCAGGATTTGAACCTGGAACCTTGGCTCCGAACTCCAACTGTTCTACAACTGCTCTACCTCCCACTCTCTTTTATTATTATTATTATTATTTATATTATTACTAAGTTAGCAAGTACATGTATACCCATAATAGTTGACAGCGATGTCATTAAAATACTGTTGAAAACAAGGTAAAACACTGATTTACTAATGGGTACCCATTCACCAACTCCCCATAGCAAGGAAAAAACAATACAGACGATCATCTATAGATAGATACCATGGATACTGTACCCAACATGTCTTATTATAGCATGCACAAGACAAGGAAGGAGGTTTAGCTGTTAGTTACCTGCGAGGGAGAAATGGATCTCTTTTCTGTGGTCTTCCTCTTGTCCTTTTTTTCCTCTTTGCGAGGAAGCCATCGGTAAGGATTTCTAACCACACCTTCCTCCAGGCTAAAGAAATATAGAATTGACAGTGTTGTAGTTCCCATGCATGACAAGAACATTGAATAGTTAAAGTGGCATGATAATCTTTGCATCAAATGTTACATTAAAAAAAATTAAAATTTTAATATTCAAACTGGGGAAAATGGAGAAAGAAAATGATGATGTTTTGCCAGACAACAGTATGTTTCTAAAAATAGACTGACCAGTCTTTTTTCCTCTGGGCCACCATTTTCTTGTGAACACAAAAGATTAAGACACATTGAGAGCAAATTCTTGCATAAAACTGACATAATTCTCATATTGGTATTCACCATTGTCAGAGGGTAGGTGCAACTAAATACTTTTTAAAAAAATCTTAACAACTTGGACTGTTGACTTACTCAGTGTCAACCCTGTCTGAAGACAGAGGCTCCGTAGACTTGACGGGCTCCTCAGCCGGCCCGCTGCCTGATGACATTGATTCTCCTGGCTCCTCAGGCAGTGACCCCACCTCTGACCCCATGTTCATTTCAGGGTCCAGTATATCCACAATGTCCTCAAACAACTGCAACAAATTAATTACTAGTATACCATTTCAATTTAGTTCAAGGAATAGAAACAAATAATTATTACAATTACCAAATTGCCAGTAACATATATTGCAGGTTTTTAAAAGAAAATTCTTAGAATATAAGTAATCATCTAAATGAGATGAAAAAACATTCAGATCTGGGACTGCATAAATAAATAATATAATATTCGAATATACATGAATGAACAAATGAATTAATTAATGCTTTACATCGCAGCAGGACTATTTCATCAACGTCGTCCACAATGCTAATTTACAATACAATTACTGATTAGACATGCAAGAAAATAAAACAAGCATGAAAAACCATGCCAAAACATCAAGAGTAAATTAGACGATTTTTTGGTTGGGGTTTAAAGCCACAATGATAAGACAATGTATAATTAAAAATGTTCATGTAGTTGAATTTCCTTTAAAAAGGGATAAAATAAGGTGCCCAGGAACCTGTGTGAATAAATGTTTGAAATACAGGTGAATTGTTTGAGATTCTGGGTGAATAAATGTTTGAGATATATGTATCAAATATACATGTGTAGACAAATCAAATGTACATTCTTGAGGAATGTTCTTCTCCATGTGAAGTACAGCCTAAGCCAGACATTCCACTGAGAAACATAAAAACTAAATAATCTATAGATTAACCCATTACCTATTAAAGTGACCTGGCTATGTAAAACCCGGCTACATCATAGGCTTGCCTACTATGGAGTTTCTGTACCGTGCATCATTTAAAGCACTTGCACATGTTGTATTACAGAATAAATAGTAGTAGCAATCTGGCAGTTATTCCAAATTTATATCATGCAAATACAAAAGGGGGTGCGTGTATTTGAAACATGTGTGGTTAACTCATCTATCAATCACTAGGCCTTAATAGAGGTGATAAATTCAACTATTCTATCAGTCACTGGGCTTAATGGGGGTGAAATTTACAACTGATTTATCAGTCACTGGGCTTAAGGAGGTGACATTTTCAACTGATCTATCAGTCATCAGGCTTTAAAGCAGTATTTCACTTATTTCAAGTGTTTCTGGATCTGCAGGAGCCAAATGGGTCCTTGGAAAATGTTCTAACTTTAAGGCCTGCTGTAAAGGGTTACATTTTTGGTCATACCTCAGGAGGGACGCTCTCTTCCAAGTGAGGGTACAGAGCCAAGGGATGTTGCAACAAGCCATACTCTATCTCTTCGATGTGCTCTCTCCTCTGTTGCTGCTGGGGGGTGATCTGGGAGTAGCACACCTGGTACTTGTTGAAGCGGTTGTGTACTGCGGGCTGCTTTACAGCCAGTAGACCATCACTGCCATTGATGTTAGGTCCCGATCCTTTCTCGGTCTGAAAAATCATGACTTCTTTACAAAATTCATCAGGGCTCCAGACTTAAATTCTGAGTTACTTGGAATGGCACCAAAAGTGCTAAATGTTAAAAAATAGTTTGTCTGCAAGTTGACTTGCCCCTGTACGTCAGGCATATGTCAATCCAGAGCCCAGTTCTTAATGGTTTAAAAATTAAATTAAATTGCTAAATATGTAAAAATCATGTGATAATATACAAAATAATATCAATTAAGATGAGGAAGACGATGAAAAGGAGGATGGAGAAGAAGAAAAACACCCAAAGAATGAGGACAAGGCAAAGGAGAAGCTCAATAACAAGAATGATGAAGATGATGAAGAAAAAATAAAATACGAAGAAATATATGTAATGATCTACAATAGTGAGTGAATATTTTGTTTGTTTGTAACAGCATGTATCTTTCACCCATACGTGACAATGTACTTAGATACACTCTCAGAGTGATAAAATATTATGGCTTTTATGATTCACTGATGAATCGCTGCTTCATGAGTCGATTCATATTTCTATTGTAGTTTGATCTTTCTTTTTTTAAAACAACAAAAAAAACTATTAAATCCATATACAGTGCATCCCTGATAATTTGTATGGATATTCCTAAGTCTGCTATTTCTTTATTAACGTTTTCAGATTTTCACTTTGTTTCTTCATGATTTGTATTCAACATAAAAATAAATAACCTATACAGTCTCACAGCTCTCCATTTAATGTATTACTCAAAAGCATTTCCAAACTTTATATAAAACCAGTATCGCGATGTTTATTGTATCGTGAGCTTATTATCACGAGGTTGGCGTATCGTGGAATCCCTATAAAATATTTTAAAATAATTATATGATGCATCTAAAAATGTCTACCTTAACAAAGACCTCCCCTTCCACTGCTGGGGGCAGTCCATCTCTGAAGTCGTCCAAGCCATCCTTTAAGAAAATCCAGTTTCTTCCAATAAGATATTTAGATGTATCTGTTGGCTTCAATGATTTGATGTATTTTGTTTGCAATCTTTCCTTGTACCTAAAAAAAAAAAGGCGTAGTAAGTTTGGACTACTTAGCATCATCACAAAAATGTAATAAAAATAGAGGCAAATGAGATGAATAAATTAATGCTATCAGCGGCTGGTCAGCGGAACATGCACTGATTACTCATCAGTTTGAAATTTCTTTTTATTTAAAAAATAAAATGAAAATAAGGTCATTGTATAGGGTGTCTAATCATGATAACTGCATACTATAACTATTTTAATTTTATTTTCATCATTTTACATGTAATCTTATTTCATATTTGTTAATCCATTTACTGATTTAGGGTGGTCATTCGATTGCTGATTGTCGAATAATAACAAAACTAATAAATTAGTCTACTTGATTAAATTAAAACATGAACCATTTACCAAATCTGTGGCTGTATCTTTCTATCCTTCTGGGTATCAACAAGAGCTAAATTATATTTTAGTTCAGCCATTTTCAGCTGCTATTTTGTCATTGGCGGCCATTTGTTTACAACCAGTTTACCACAACCGGAAGTTTGAATTAAACAATGTAGTCCAATATATTATATCACCAGCACTTGTTACAGAATGAGCTAAACAAATATAGGCTCAACATAACTTTACGTAATATAGTTTTAAGAATGATGATATCATTGAAATATATCCAAAATAAAGGTAAACAAAACTTTATAACTATCATTATGTTTCCACGACAACATATTCCTCCACCAGTATTTCCGGTAATACCACTTCCGTAATGTTTACTAATTGGTTGTGGTACATTTAGAGCGATTATTCTCGAATAAGACCCTGCCTAAAAGAGGTAATTAAAATAGTATGGTTAACTAGAAGGTAGTTGCAACACTATTGTTGTTTTAATAAACTTAAAATTAACGATAGATGACCTGTATTTAGTAATCCACGTGAATTACAGAGAGCTTCAATTTCCGCGCAGATAAACAAAGGTGGCGTAAAAGTTTTGTACATTTATAGCATATTTAATCCGAGCACGATTTTTTTATGTATTGATTGTAACTGTTTTAATATTAAGTTTTTGCATTAGATGTGCTAGGTTTCCGTCATACTATCTGAACTATAGCACCTAAGGTAATTTAGTTCAAAATATTTTAGTCTTTGATCGTGGATTGAGGGTTATTAATCACTGAGGTCTAACTTCTGAGGACTGCTTTTTCACTAAAATGTTAATTAATAGAGGCAAAGTGACTGCACAATTATGTGACAATATAACCAAACCCAGGCTATAAATAGGGATGACACAATATTAGGTAAGGTTCCATGCCATGGCATTTCGATACAAAATAATGCAAATTTCAGGTTATGCATTTTGTTCCTTATTCCCACAAAATTTATACTGAGTTTATTTATGTCTATCTATTCCCTGCCTTATATTGGAATCCAAATGTGATTACTTGACATTGATGTATGCTTATGCTACAAAGGAAAATATAACAAAAACTAAAATTCTTTTTTTTATGTCCATTATTTTCATTCCATAAATTATTTAACGAGATAAGGGCATATGTTTTCAGGCATCTCCACAGCTGGATGTATGCCATGAGTTGGATGCTATTTTTCCCACTAACGGCTCTGCTCATTCATGACCTGCATGTAGCAAACAATTGTTAAATTATCAATTGTGTCCAAATCTAAAATGATGTAATGATGCATGCTTTGGAACTGTTTTCTAGATTTCCCTAATCTGGATATTCTGACACTGACTGTCAGTAAGGGAAAATGGACCTGGCACAAGCCTCCAGTGAAACCAATGACCCAGATACTTTGCGTACCTGTCTGCAAATCCTAGGAGATGAAAGCTCAAAGGGAGAACAGAGAGTTGCTATAGAGACACTCTTGAAGCTATGCAGGTAATCTACACAGAGCTTTACTGTAAATCACAAAACGTTATTGACCTTAAAGTTTAACGTCTAGCCAATTTGCAACCTATATTAACAAGCTCGTCAAAAGGCAGTGGTTTATTTTTATTGATTAGATTTAAAGACTCACAGAAGGCTAGCAGGAAGACCAGAGAACTCTAAATATATCTAGAGTTAAAGATATTCCTACTGTTGATAGAAACATTATTAGCACAGATCAGTGTACTGGTAATCAAATTGATTTGTTATTACAAACTGAATAATGTTTGCATGAGTTTACATCAACAAGCCATTCATTAAACTTGTTAAGCCAAGCTATGTAGTCTTTACATTACTTTCCTCCAAACTCATGTGGATTCTGGTGTAGAAATAAAATAATGTTCGTAATGAAAGGGTTAAATTATTTTGCTATTTTATTTTTTATTCATTGATGATGGATCCATGCAGCTCTGGCATAATGTTATTAATGTTATTGTATTCAGAAACATTCAGTCTCATCCTGGAGAGGAAAAATATCTCAAGATTCGTCGAGAGAATAAGACTATCCATGACAAGCTGCTGAAATTTGATGGAGTCCGGGAATTTCTTTTAGCCATGGGCTGGAGTGATGTAAGTGTTCACTGTCAACATTTCCTATTAATTCTATTTGGTGTTTATTCAATCATTTCTCCCTCAATTGTCCAAGCTCATGTATTACGAAACTATTTTTGTCCGATTTCATGCTCATCTCAAAGGTGTCGTTCACAAATCCACATGGAAAAATTAAGCTAGAGCTTGATACCCTACTCTTTTCTTTTTCTTTTTTTTTGAATTGAGTAGCTTTCAAGATTCTTTCACTTATATCACGACTTGTCAGTTTAGGGCAAGAGGAAACCCGCAACATCCATAGCGCTGAAATGTTGCAGTAAACCTGCGAGCATCGGCTGGTACTGACAAGACCAAGGATGATAACTGCATTGCCACTCTACAGACATCGCATTTCTTGTACATGGGTATCGTGCACTGGCTAGAGCGTTATGAACAAGAGAGCTTAGTGTTACAATACCCTAGCCTGTATCAGTTATTAAGATTTGTATTAGTCCTCTATCCCTAGCTGAAAATCCCATTGCATCCTAAGGTAGACTAATGGAAATTTAGGATTTCGTAGGCATTTAGTTAGTGCAAATTTAGGCATTTAATCATACCGAAACATGCGTTTCCTTTTGTCTTAAGAAAATGGCCGATGACTGTCTCGACTTGGCATGCTATCCGAGTGTACAGCTTGATCTACGATAGATAGAAGGCCAGTTACACCGGAATAATCCATTAAATTATGGTGTTAATTGATATTACTAAAGATAAAGTTCATGTGTAGTGTATTCGCGCCGTACCGTACGCATTTATACTTGTAAATTTCCCCATTCCTTCACTATAGGATTTGTAGGGTTAGTGAACAAAAACGTCTACGAAATCTAAAATCATACGTCTAAGAGGATGGTTACCTCTATTTAATGTCAAGGTCAATTTCCAACATAACTATGGAAAATATACTCGATTGGTTACTTATTCGAGTCGTACTTTGATCTTGATTGACGTCACATTACCGATGTAGAAATAACGTAGAGTTTGGCTGTGTGACGTCACGCTCAGACCGTCCACTAGACATGCCTAATGTATAATAGGTGCGCATATAGAACATAGGACCAGTCTATGTTAAAAGGGAAACACTCCAAATGTAGTGGAAATGTAGGATAATGCTATAATGCGCTCAGTGTCAGGAGTACGTAGTGCTTCATTTCTTACAGTACGTTAGAAAGTTGTTGCGGGATTTTTATTCGCGTAGTAATGGAACACATACGTCAGCAAACACCAAAGAAAACAACGATGCGGTCGATCTACGTGGCCCGGAAGACGACATTGAACGTTGACAACTATATAGAGGATACTTAACTGTGTTTCTCAAATATCATGTTTTATGTCATCGAGTGAAGTGGGGAGGCTATATTATGACATAAAATATGATATTTGAGAAACACAGTTAAGTATTCTATTTATTATATACGTCCCAAGTAGTTTGACATCAGTTGTTTATTTAGTT
>JAUTBT010056740.1:0-15205 GCA_032361225.1 Lepetodrilus schrolli | reverse complement strand
CTCCTGCCCTAAACTGACAAGTCGTGATATAAGTGAAAGAATCTTGAAAGCGACTTAAAACCCCAATACAAAAAAATTTATATTAAAAAAATAATCATAGTGCCATACATAGAATGTCACATAGTGTTATATAGTAAAATACAGTGCCATATATTGTCATACAGCATAATACAATGTCATTCAGTGTCATAGTGTCATATAGCATATGTCATACAGTGCTATATAGCGTCATACAACATATAATGTCATACAGTGCTATATAGGGTCATACAGTGTCATAGTGCTATACAGCATAAAATGTTGTACAGTGCTATATAGTGTTATGCAATGTCATACAGCATCATATTATGTCATATAGTGTCACAAAATGTCATACAGTGTAACAGTGTCATACAGTGTCACACAGTATCATATTGTGTCACACAGTGTTATAGAGTGTAAACTGTAAACATCCTATGTAATAATAGCAGAAAAGTTATACATATGTACACATGTGTATATTTATATATTTTTCATTTATTAATTATTATAATATTACTTTTGCGGTATATTGAACTAAATGCTAGTGCATGAATCAAAATTAATGTTTTATATTTAAAAATTATTAATGTCAATAATGTCTTTGAAAAATAACGTATTTTTATAACGCACATATTTATTTCTATGCTATTTTTAGGAATGTTAAAACATTTATATACACACATATTAAATCTACAGTTTTCTGTGAACACGTTTTCTGGCTTGTCAAGATCCATTAGCCTATCAACAATCTGTACCTTGTATCATCGCAAATGGGTGAAAGATTCCTTCAGCGACGTTAAACTCCATCATCACTCACTCACTCTGTACCTTGTTACCAAATGTCTGTGCTTGTTACAGCATATGTATTCGCAGAATAGTCCGATGGTAACCAATTATAGCCAAATGGTTTTGGCAGCTTTACTTCTGGTTTTTCGTAAACAAAAGTTGTTTGCGTGTCTTGAACTTGAAGGATGACACATCATTATCACTTAAAATTTAGTTGGCCCCACGGGCCCTCAAGTTTACAAAACTGCTGGTCCGAATTGAGGCTCACTGGCCTGGGGTCTCTGGGTCAGCGGTAAGTTCGACCACTGAGTTGATGGTAGTGTAATGGTAGATTATCAGCGTTCAAGGCTCCAGAGGCCCGTTATAAATATTCAAAGGAGTTACTTTTCTGATGCCGGTCTTGATAAACTTGTAAACTGAAAAGCTTTGAATTAACAAGATGATCTTGAAAGTGACTTAAACTTCCAACACACTTTGTCACAGGACCTGCCAATCCTGGGATTCGAACCCGAGTTACTGTATTGGGAGTCCAACGCTCTACCGACTTGGCCAAAGGGGTAACACCTGCAGGAGCATCTATTTCATCATGCTACATATACACACACAAAATATGAATGGATGGCTTCATCTCTGACTGTTTATTTACCAGGTGCCATCAACATGTTCCTGTTCAACTATCCAGTAGACGTCATAACCATCTATCCTGGCCAGGTAATACTAACAACATATCCTTCTGTCAGACTTGGTGTAGTGTAGAGCTATGAACAAGCTTTTGAGCATGGATTTGGTGAAATATAAATGTATGCATTATTATGTTATTATTATTAATATTATTATGTTGCTACAGTCTACATGGACGAGGGATAATGTTGTTGTACATATTTGTTAAATGGAATTGTTGATATTTTTGCAGTTAAATAGGGGATACGATAAGGGTGTTATTGTTTCACGGTGGATAAAAAAAATTCATAAATCAGTTCCCAGCACAATGGGAAATTATTATTATTTTAAATGTCCAGTCTACTTTTTAATATTAATCTGTGCCCAATTCTCAAACGAAACACGTGTCACCCGCAGCTGTCCTGCAATTGTACATGAAGATTTCAGGGGAGAGCACTCTCTGTCTAGGGTTTATGATTATTTCCATGGAAACTGTTACCATGACCACACGTGCTGATTGCGCCACTGCCTGTGTTGACAGAGAGCCTGCCAGGGTTTCCTGGTGGTGCTAGCAGTATTGTGTGTGCCCTGGATGCTGCTGGGCAAGCCGCTGTACCTCCGCTATCTGCACCGATATGGACAGGTATGTATGCTCTGCATGATGGGGGATGGCTGCCTGAAGCAACTTATGCATTCATGCTTGAAGGCAGTCGTTGCTTTTCTCAATGAAAGCAGCATTCTATGTTATTTCACTTATTTTTATACCAAATGAAAATTTAATTTGTATATAATTTTTATAATTATTCAATTTATTTTTTTATATTCAACTAATTTCTGTAGGTGTTATGGACCAAAAGACGTCTTGACTTTAAAACCGGAATTTGTATTTAAAATATTAAGTTACCTATCATTTTTGAATTCTTGTTCAATGGTTTCATACGGGATAGGACAGATTTATAAATTGATTGTTGTGAATTCCAGCATTACTGCTAATTATTATTATTGTTATGAATAATTGCTGATGCAATGTTAAAAACTGTTCACCACATATTATTGTTCTTATGTGATTAATATTACAATTGAGATTGCTACCAAATCATTACAATACTTGATTAGAAACACACAATAGGTAATAGAATATTTTTCAGTTACGGCTTGCCTGCTATTGAATTTTATTTTTGCTTTATGAGATATTCTTTTGACATCTCTGTTAAACATTGTATAATATAAGTTGTCAACTCGTCATGAGGGGTACAATGTCTCTCAAGCAGGGTACATCATTCCATATAGCCTGAGGGACGAGTTGACAACAAATTTATCCTACCGTCATGTTACTGTATGTGAACATGATGTCTAAATTCAATCAAAACATTTGTCTCCCTGGAAAAAGTCGTAGTCCGGTTTGGCAGTACTAAAAAGTTGTGACCCCATAGATTACTGTGACGTCATGGCGGTCACCCTCGACTCGTATGTTAGAAAGACATTATGCCGTTGTTATAGCAGCGGGAAATAAGTGAATTATTTGTAAGCCTCCCCGGCGGAAATTTGTTAAAGTCACGTAAATAGAAGAAACTTACGTGTAAGGTGGGATAAACAGGTCAATGTATCTTCAGGATTTAGCTTGGAATAGGTGTGGTGACTTGAATGATGGACAAATCAGCAATGTATTATTTGCTTCTCGACATCTATCATTTAAAATTATGCATGACATAACCCATTTAATGTTTATTCTCAACTTAACATTGCTAACCAGGTTAACCATCTTACATGGTTACAATTAACAGAAAATACTTTGATTTATTTTGGCAGCAGAGAGTTGGAAAACGTAGTCCGCTGTTGCGATATTCCCCACTTACCAGTGATTCACAGGAATTTCAAATGTGTTATTTGAGGCCAAGACATCAATAAAACAAAACTGTTGATGCATTTTCTGAACATGACAGAGATAGTTTATTATTAATAGTCAGCAGCTTTTAATAAATACTAATTTCAGTTCAAGAGTTTAACTTTCCTGAACAGTACTGACGACAATACTGACAGAGACAGCGACGAGGTAGCTATTGTATCATTTCATAAACCTAGCAAAGGACACACTAAGCCAGATGCAGAGGTGATTCTCAAATAATTCTCGGTGTCTGCCCTACATGTATTACTACTCCAGACCTGGGTCATGTTGACCTGGTCACAGTGACCTAGTATATTGGATAGTAAAAAATGGGTCACAGTGGAATCCATTTTGGAAGATTCATTTCATCTCGGGTTTTTAAATGCAGATGAAGTTATTTATTGGGGGCTGGTGGTAGCACAATGGTAGAATGTTTGAACTTTGGAGCCATGGGCCCCAGGTTCAAATCCAGTTCTGAGTGCATCATAAATTTTCAGGAAAGTTATCTTTCTGATGCGATCAGGATGGGATGTACTGTCTGTACCATTGCAATACAGTTACCATCCTTAGTCTGTCAGTACCAGCCGGTGCTCGCAGGTTTACTGCAACATTCAGTGCTACGGATGTTGCCGGTTTCCTCCTGCTCTAAACTAACAAGCCGTAATATAAATGAAAGATCTTGAAAGTGGCTCTAAACCCCAAGTAAAACAAAAAACAAACAAAAAATTGATTTATCTAAATTTATTATTACTTTTTTGGATGAAATTGTTGGGTCCTGGAAAATTGATAATATAGTTAGGCCACTGATGACTGGTGGAATGTCATGATGACTGGGACAGGTCATCTGAGGTCATTGAATCCTGGGTCAGTGACTAGGTCAGCATGACCTTGTACATTCAGAAGACTTTGATACTGGTATATAACATATATTGGTAGCATGCAGTTTGGTAGAGGGGTCATTGTCCAATGTACACCTTTTATTAACTTCATGTTCCAGTCATTTCAGTATTAGTACAGATAGTATAAACACCATGGTATGCGGGTTTTGTTCTTTTTAATTTATGTTATTTTTTTTATATTTTACTTTAAAAGTACATCTAGTCCATTAATTGTGAGCATATAATCTGGTATCCACTCCAGGATGTGTCTCTTATGAAGAAATGCTATTCATCAGAATTATGATCTTTCACTTATTTTAGAAGTTATTGACATGACTACCGTCTTGTATGTACGTCTCTAGATGATAATTATTTCTCCTTGTAACAATGTCTAAACCCTCCTTGAGGATAGATATATACACTGACAACTATTTATAAAAGAAACACACTAAATATTTTCATTTGTGAAGGGATATCTCTATTATTTCAGCAATATTCTTTCACCATCATCATTATAACAATATTATAAGTATATTTTCTATGAATATCTATACACTGAAATAATGATTAAGTATCAGAACTATTGAGGACATGATAATGCCACTGACTATATCTAACACTCTCAAACCGTATCTAGTTATCCACAGTTTCTCATATTCTTCCTGCCCTACTTTATATGAGTTCCCACAATTTTTTCTAAGTGTACAAAAATTCCTGTCAATGGAAATAACACAAATCTAGGAAATATCGACCTTTCCAGTTGAAATATCGACCACACCACTTAAAAAATGCTTGATCACGAAGTCTTTACGTCATCGCTCTAGTTGTTATTTCGGTATGTTTTTGTATTAGTTCAATGATTATGAACAGTGTTTGAAATTAGCAAATGAACAGCAACATGTATAATTCATAGCAGACTAAAATGAGTTGAGGTATATTAGGATAAAATGACTGGAACGTATGGTAATCGATTGCGATGTTACGTTATTTGCGGCAATAGATTTTCATGGCGAGGCTAGGGTTCACGCTCGTAAAAAAAAGGTCACTGCTGTTCAATTAATTTTCAATGTCAGCAATTACATTGTGGGACAAGAATATTTGGGTTTGGGATTCATAATTAAAACCAGGGTGAAGGTCAGTAAGAATATTTCAACCGTGATGCACTCAACGACATTGCAGAGTTGTCAACAATGGCTGTCAGTGCATCTCGGCTTTGTTGACGTGGTGCATCTCGGCATATATTCATTATTATTATTATTATTATCTTATTAAGTTATCTAATCAACTTTGGTTCACTGTCGATACGCTAGTAATGTTAGCAAAATTAATATGATGTATTCATTTATATCATCTAGTAAATAATACACTGAGTAGATCTAGTTTAGTGGTGATGATTTTGAATACAATATTTTAGTTTCTATATTTTACAACATTATCGCTTTATTTCTATTTATTACAACATTATCACTGTATTTCTATTTATTAAAACATTAACACTTTATTTGTATTTATTACAACATTATCACTTTAGATCAAGACATATCATTACAACAAACTATTTAATAATATAATAACAATGACATACATGTACATAAATAAATGATGATTTTCTAGAAAATACGTAGATTTTTCATCCGCCATTTTCACACAAACCTCTGAGCAGACGTCAAATTTATTACGATCGTGGTCATCGCATGAGTTGTCACTCTATTTTATCTGTCGCGAATAGTGAATAGGGAAAGGATTTACATGATTCTCACCATTTCACATTTGTTAGTTATTGTTGTATCAACAATAATTGTTGCACATCTAGCATCATTTAAAATCACGGCGGATGACCGCAGAAGTGCGAGTAAACAAACTCAGGCTGTGATAGACAAGCAGTACTCACCTCTGATTGATTGAAAGTTAGCGTAAGCCACTGGCTACTATGACAGACTGGAAAGGTCTATTGCCAGCCCTGATGAAAATCTACATATTTTGAGAGGTCTGTCATTTTGACTCTTGTCGTGACTTTCATGATTCTATGAAGGAATCACGTTATTGTTGTGTGTTTACTTTCTTCTATTATTGATTTATTATACCATTACCACAGTTACCATCATACACACCACACCGAAACCCATTTTGGGTACGATTTTATGCTCAACTTGAAGTTTTGTTCTTAAAACCCCAATGCATATTAAGTTGAGCATGAAATTATCCATTAAAAAAAAGGTTAGTAACCTATAGCCTGGCTTATAGACCACTCACCTCTGTGAGCTTCCCAACTAGCCATTCCACCTTCTACCACACCTGTCACACCAACCACAATGCCTTCAGCATAGCCTACCACCATGCCCACCACCACAGCACCATGCCCACAACAATGCCCACAACCACAGCATGCCCACCACCGTGCCTGCAACCATGTCTACCACCATGCCCTGCCACATTGACCATCACATAAAACACATACCACACCATGTCACCCCCACCTCCACACCCCCACCTCCACCTCCACACTTCTCACCTGCCGCTACATTGTTATTCGAACATTTTGCTTTAAGGGCAGAGATAATTTATAGACACTTTGGAGTGCAATCTACAAATGCTTTTTTGTTATTTTTTTTTAGTAAGAAAATGGCATTCATTATTGTAGTATTATTAATGCTGCTGTATGTATCCTAAATATAAGTTTTGAAAATTAATTTGTATTTTATTTTATTTCTGTCTATTTTTTTAGCCTATTTTTTTTTGCATTAGACATCCCAGAATTTTTGACATACATAGAGCATAATATTGGTCATAATTAGACACCCTGAATTTAGATTTGAGAATCATCTTATCTTTTCTTTTAAAAGTAACTTAGCCTTCCACCCTTTTCCAACATCATCTTGGCATGTTTTTTCAAACGTTCCATGTTCAATGTTGTTGAGTCAAAACAGGAACATTTATTTGTTCCCATCTCTCTTTTTCAATTGTAAGTTTGTGGCACGATTTGAAAAGTACTGTGAAATAGATTTTTGAGTGTGTTCGATTTGGTTAGTGTATGTCAGTGTACGCTTGTACTACATAAATATGTAAAATAAAACAAAATACAGACACAAATACATTTTGTTATTACTATTTCGAGGCTTTGGCGAGTTTGCACAATATATACAATGTTGAATAAAATGTTATCTCTATTTCGTGATCTTTGCATGGGTTTCTTCAAATGCAAAGTTTTCTGCAGATTGCATCTATCATTTCAGTTATTTCCCTTTTTTTTAATATCATTTTAATAAAATATTTGTTCATATTTATATACATGGCATGGGGTGTAAATTTTGAAGTTGTTTCTTTCTAAAGATTTAAAAAAGAATAATGTGTTTTAAAAAAATATATTTGCATGTATTTTTGAAATTATAAATATTGCCAAGCTAATACTCAGATAAGACAGAGAGAATTACTAAATAACAATGTAAAATACACATGATTCTTCCCAGGATATAACTTGCCAGTACAAGTACATGCCATCCCAGATAAGATGTCAATTTGCAGAAATCTTGGACTACCATCTAGCCTTGTTCTTACTGTACTGATCATGCATGCGTCTGACCCTGTTGTGCATTGCTTGCAGTTCAAACACCAGCCACTGTCCGTCAACAGCGGTGACCTTCTGACCAGTGACCAGGAGGTCCTACACAACGAGGTCGGCGGTGGACTTCACCAAGAGCCTGAGGAGGAGGAGCAGGTGATTAGGCTGATAGACGTAGCACAGATTGGGTGATTTGTCTGGCACTGATTGGGTAATAAATGTGGGACTGATTGGGTGATGTAAAGCACACTGATTGGGTGATAGAGCACTGATTAGATGATAAGTGTGGCACTGATTGGGTGTTGAAGCACTGATTGGGTGGCAGAGCACTGATTAGGTGATACATTTGGCACTGATTGGGTGGTAGAGCACAGATTGGGTGATAACGTGGCACTGGATAGCACACTGATTGGGTGATAGAACATAGATTGGGTGAGAGCACCGATTAAATGATAAATGTGGCACTGATTGATTGGTGGAAAACTGGGTGATGGAAATAGCAAGATTAGATGTTATTGTGGCACTGATTGGGTGGTAGAGGACTGATTAGATGATAAATGTGGCACTGTGTGATAGATAGAGCACCGATTGAGTGATACATATATAGTTGTGATTAGGTTGATAGATATAGCACTGTTTTGGTGTTTAGACTGATATGGCAGTAGGTGATTAGACTAATAGATAAAGCACATAAATTTGGTGATTAAGTGCATTAATAAATATAGCACAGAGACTGCATGTATCAAAGTTGCTTGCCATCTTGCATGATTTCATCTGTTTGTATTGTTTATCCTCTAGAATGTTGTCGCGTTCACATAGTTGTTCCCAGCAGTATGTTAGTGTTATTTGTAGCGAGTACACCTTTGGTATAATACAAGACGTATGATTTCCCTGAAGTTAGTTCTGCATATAGCGGCTCCTCATTCATCGTATTTTGCATCATACATCATTCTAATGGAACTACAAAAATTATCCTTGATTGCAAACCCTATTTTACGGCACAGTCTTGTATAACACTGATTAATTTATTAATGACAGAAATAGAAGTTATGATTTGTTGTCCATCAGCCATTTTCTTTACCAGCAACAGACATTTTCAACTGTCACATCCTACATGTAGCTTGACCCAGATGCATACACATGACATGACAATACTGTATAATGGTACATACATATGTGACAATCCTTTATTATGGTATGCACACATGTGACAATCCTTTATAATGGTATGCACACATGTGGCAATCCACTATAATGGTACATACATGTGACAATCCTGTATAATGGTACACACAAGTGCCATTAATGGTACTCACATATGACAATCCTGTATAATGGTACACACATGTGAAAATCCTGTAGAATGATTCATCCATGTGACAATCCTGTATGATGGTACTTTTTTGTTGCAGGTGTTTGACTTCCCAGAGGTGTTCATCACCCAGACTATCCACACCATAGAGTACTGTCTTGGCTGCATCTCCCACACCGCATCTTATCTCCGACTGTGGGCTCTCAGTCTCGCTCATGCTCGTACGTACTTTTGGCATCCTCCAGTCATGCTTTTCTACTCTACTTGTTACATCCACAAGTTAGAATCAGAATACTGTAAAATAATAATTGTCATACTTTTGAGAAGTTCACCAGTTTGAACCTGACATGGGATTCACACGGCAATGTCTACTAAAGTTTCCTTTTGCCTTACGATGAGAATCCGCAATACCAGTGAAATAGGCATGATGGCCTCAATTCATTATTTGGAGAAACAAAAAAGATAAAAATAATAACAGCATGGGGGTGAATGTACCTTTCATAAAAAAAATCAAGATAGTTTTTTAAAATGTGTTTATTAAAGTGACTCGAACACTAAATTCATATTGTATAAACCTAAAGAACTGATGATTTCCTTCCAAATGATCCATTATCGTTAAATCAGCATATTTTCCGGGTAGTCAGTTTGTTTATTTACATAGACTGTTAGTCACGTGGTTATGAGAGTACGCTGTGATTGGTCCTCTGTCAGACGGTTGAGATGTCTCATGCTCACCTAGAAGTCTATGTAAATAAACAAACGGACTGCCCAGAAAATGAGCTGATAATATATCGATAACAATTCATTGGGAAGGAAATCAATCATTGTACATGGTGTAGGATGGTCAGTTCTTTAAGTTTATGCAATATGAATTTGGTGATTGAGTCACTATAAAAGTGCATTCAGTCCCGTTTGCTGCTAAATTTTTTTGTTTAAATATTTTTAAAAAAAATTTTAATGCTTAGTATTTCATTTTTCTATGGCCATCCAATGTTTAAAAGTTTTGCGAATTCAGTCGTTTCCTATTCCTTCCCTGTGACCTTGGTTTTGGGGTGTTACAGAGTTATCCGAGGTGCTGTGGATAATGGTGATGAGAATCCCTCTGACCATCAACGGCTACTTCGGCGGTGTGATGATGTTCTTCATCTTCATGGCCTGGGCGACGATGACCGTGGTCATCCTAGTCATCATGGAGGGACTGTCCGCCTTCCTCCACGCCCTGCGTCTCCATTGGTCAGTCCATCGTCCATGTTGTTTTTCTTACCTCCCCTTGTTCCAAGACCATTGATTTCCTCTATACTCCAATGATGTACGTAGGTGCATTAAGGCTGGCGAGCAATAGCACAGTCGTCAGGTTGTCCAACTACAAACTGAAGAGGTCTTGGTTTGAATCCACATCAGAAAGTTCTCGTGGTAGAGAACAGTTCCACATGAGAGAATTTGTAGACGTTATCCATGAACTTCCGCTTGTGGGTCTTATGGTAACAGTTTGAGCATTTCATCCTTCAAGCAGAAAATCGAACTGGCCAACAATATTGAACCACGACTATCACCAGTGTCATGCATTGTTTTCTGCTCCAGAACCAATGAATGGATTTATGCCGCCATTTTGCTATTAATGTAATCCTGTGTTACTTGTGAAAACCTATTTAGTGGCAAGAAAATCGACTTCATGTATTACACAACTTTTGCTACAAATAAGTGTTGCAAATTTACAAAGTATCATGATTTTTTTTGTATTTCAGGGTGGAATTCCAGTCAAAGTTTTACAAGGGTGAAGGTTACAAGTTTCTTCCCTTCTCGTTTGATCACATCCTGGACTATGGCGGTGAGGAGTGAATTCCTCTCTCGTTGTTACCGACGATTAGCCTTCGTCAAGCTAGAAGTGCTCCAGTTGCAATTGGTTGTTGTGGCGCAACATTCTTACATTGTTGCGTTGTGATATACATAAGTGGTGAACTTACATTAAAATACAGAAATGGTACATTTGTTTAATGATACCAATAGTTGTAAAACAGTTCATGTTCTTGGAGATGTGTGATTGCAGATTTTTTGTATTCACAATTTGTTCATATTAATTTACCTGGTCGTATTATTTGACTGTAGCTATGCAGTCATCTTTCTTCCAATATTTCCATTTCTGTAACATTTAACTTCACTACCGTAAATGCCATAATATGTTAATCTGAAACCCTCTAATAGTTAACTAAATTAATCGCCTAAAATATTTTTTGGTCATACCCTAAAAATACGAACTTGACCATTTTTTTTTCAAATCATAATTTTCTAATTATTCAAACATTATTTTTTCACAATTATTTTTCAAAAATCCTTCATTTATTTACCATTTCATTTACAATCATATTTTTTACTTTAGTTTTGTTGTCCCCAATTATTAATTATCCGAACACCGATCATTTTCAATTTTCGTAATTTTATAATAATTTGAACAGCTAAAAATTTAATTATTTTCTCTTGTTCAAATTATTTTGGTAATTACGGTATATATATATATGGCATAAACAGACATTCACAATCAATTTTCATTACATTTTGTAAATTCTTGAAAATATCTTACTGTAACTGGTATGTAGTATTTATTGGCAATTGGTTTCATCGCAATGATTACCAGATATTTCGTATATTTCATCTCAACAGGCAATAGCTTTATTCTGTTTTCATACTTGTTTTCATGTAATATGAGTATCATTATGCAGGTATACTGGTAACCCATTGGTCGAAAGAGCATGTAATTTTGCGCAATTAGTTTTCACTGTTAAAGTGCTCAATACAATCATGACCTTCAATTTGGGCTTTCAAATATCAAGTACCTTCTACATGACATCCATCTTTCTCCGTATACATGTTTACACCTACATTACCACACTCGTCAAAATGCTTGGTCGTTGTAAGGAAGTTATGATCCGATTGTATCAATTTCTGTATGATTAGTGGTAATTTATTTTCATTTGGAACATATGTTGACAAGGTTCACTATTAATTTAAAAGTTCATTTCATTTTAATCTATTGTTATTTATCATTGTCCATTCTTTTTTTCAATTGCACATTGATGTAAAGAGATATCATTTTGTTTTATTTATTGATGTTGTGGAATCCATTAAATATGAAGCAGAATCAGTTCAGTTTATGGTTTATAGAGATTACATTTGGAGGCAACCATCGCCTCAGATACGAGGATGAACATAAATGGACTGTGTAATGCACCAATCAATTGGATGCTCTTTCTTACAATATATTGGTCCTGAGAAAAATTGACAGGAGAAAGAATTATACTTTTGCATGACCATCCTATTAATTTAATGATTCATCATTAGACTTAATGGTAAAGTGACCACATTTCAATTCAATATTTGTTTGTAAACAAAGCTGCGATACAAGTGAAAGAATCTTGAAAGCAGCTCTAAACACAATGTAAAAAAATATATTGGGTTAATACTTATTTGCTTTAGCCTAGTAGGATAAACACATGGGTGAGTCTCGTAACACTCCTTATGATCCATCAGAAGTACCATCAGAAGTACCGTCACCGTCAGAAGTACCGTCAGAAGTACCGTCGGGGTACAGACTCGAGTGACGACAGCTACTGTACAGACTTGAGAACAGCCACCAGTGCTGTCAATGTACTCTCTTTTTCAACACATACAAAATTAGTTCTCCATCTTCATTTGATAACATCGTCAGTTACCACTTCATGATTCTAAATAGTGTGTCGCATGTTTCAATGTTCATCCAATGTTAACAATTAAAGGTGGCAATCTTTTTAGCTCCAATATTTTCCGCCAATAATATGCTAAATTGTAACAATTCAACTAAACTTTGAAATGAAGGAACAAGAAACGGCAAATGATGGCAGATTTATTTAGTCAGCACTATTCAGCAAATATTTAATAATTTGGATGACCCATCATTGATCTACCCTGCCCCATTATTTTCAAGTACAAGCTCTGAAACATTGTTCCGATACAAAGTAACTCATTACATGGAATTATTGCAATTATTTTGTACAGGAATTGACTGTTGACATTTGATGACAATCCTGATTATCAAAATGTAAATAGCTGGGTTGGTGGCATTGTCAAAGCATTCTTGGAAATAAATATTAATGTATCAAATAACTTACTATAGTCATGTTAATTTAAATACACCTCGTGTTTTTTTAAATTAATAAATCACATGGGTGTCGGAGCCGAGTTTGTTTTATATTTTCGTGAAAATAGACCCAGCCCCCCAGTAATATGCAATATGTTAAGTTCGAATATTTATCATTAGTATACTTGTATAAAAGTTAAAATTACAAACTATGTGAGTAGATATAACAATTAGATTTTAGATACAGACTATAATGACCCGGTCTAAATCTGTCAAGTTCACAGGGGCATGTGGTACATAGCCAGAATCTACTGGGGTTTTGGTCTGTTTTCATGAAAATATAAAGCAAACTCGGCCGACACCCATGTAATTTATAAACTGGAAAAAAACACGAGGTCTATTTATATGAACACGACTATAGTACTGTGACATACTTTATATATCAGAGTAACCATAAAATATAATAAAGAAATGATAGCAGCGTCGACATAGGGAAATCATAGCGAACTTCAAAATGCTGAATATACAAAGGTTTATAGAGCTAATGTTTTCCAAAAACATAATTGAATAAATAATTGTGAGCTAGCTATTGTTTTAGGTCGCAGCGGGAATCTTTTACCCATACGCCACGAACAAATAATTGTAAATGGTTCGATGCTCACTTGGCATTTCATCCCCATGTCAATGACCTTCACCTCAAATGGCGTAGCACTGGTCATTATGTACAGAGAACAACCTGCCGTATTTTTCACTTGTATATACGTATACAATCTCGACAAGCATTTACATACCACGACATTGCCTGCTGGCCGCAATATAGTCACGACATCCAGATCACAACATATAGTCATGACATCCAGATCACAATATATCTTATCGGTCATGTCATTAATTTGTGTCAAAAGTCTGCTAATCAACATATTAGTTTATTGGTGAAATATTCCCATTGCAACTAAAAAACACTAATTCAATCAATCAGTCAATCAATCAAAGTTATATGGCATTCGAGTGAGTGAATTATTGTTTTACATCACAGCAGGAACTTTTACCCATACGTGAATTTGGTGTACGACTACCAATCGTTGCCATTGAGGATCGCCAAGGCTGCCCCAGCTTCTGGGTCCCACGGCTTAATCCCTTGACACAGCAATTCAAAGACATCGTCTTGACAGAAGCCGAAGATGCCGCCGTCTGAGTCGCAGCAGTCTTCAGACTTGCCAGCAAAAGGATTCAGCAGATCAAAGTCCTTGCTGAAATATTGGAGAGGAAATATTGTGGAAAATATGGGACAATAACGGAATCTTCATTAAGAGAAATCACGCAAGTGGTGATGTTATGCCATGAACAGTGCCATAACCATAAGTAATCACATACCGTGTGCACACTTTACACACACAAAAAAGGATCTACAGGGAAAAACAACTTATTTGGATGGTTTTGTGGGGCATTTGATGCATGAATTCTTAAAAATGTAGTTCAATATATACTCAACAAAATAAATTAAGGGCCAGTAGAGGTTTTGGAAATATTCATTTAGATGTATTGGAAAAATTTGTTAGAAAGCTTCCCCACAAAATATCTGCTGGCCTTTAATTCATTTTGTTGAGCATATGAGCAAAATTAATATAGTAGTCACACTATATTTGGCTCACTCTCTACAGTACATTCCGTCCAAGCCCCTGTAAAGTCATACAGCACACTATTCATCACCCACCTGATCAGGTTGGTTGTATGAAAGTGTCATTAACTAATGGTGTCAGCCATTATTACTACATTGGCTTTTAATGCTAACGTAATGCTTCGCAGTGGTAGAATGTTGGATTTCGGAGCCAAAGGTTCCAGGTTCAAATCCTGGGAGCCCGGCATCAAAGTTCGTGAAAGTCACTTTTCCGAAGCGATATTGATTGGATGCGCCATCTGTGGAGTGGCAATGCAGTTATCATCCTTGGTCTTGTCAGTACCAGCCGGTGCTCGCAGGTTTACTGCAACATTC
>JAUTBT010056729.1:0-15207 GCA_032361225.1 Lepetodrilus schrolli | reverse complement strand
GTGTTGATATATTTGATATTCCAAGACACGAGGGTGAGATTCTATTTATCAACAAATATCATTTTAAAGTCATTAAATAAGAAAAATGCCACATCATAAAGATTTTACTGTGAAGTAAAATCTTTAGGCTGCTGTACATTTGCACTGTGATGACATCACAATGGTTGAACAATCAAATACTTGGATCAAGCGATATCTACAGCATGACATCACAATGGTAAAAAAATCAAATAAACAATAGAATACACCAAGAAATGGGTCAAACGATATCTACTGCTGTAGATATCGCTTGCTATTTGAAAGCGATATCTACTGCAAAAAGACGGTATTGTGTGATAAACTACTGTACTCACATAGGTCGTCAAAATACTACTGTACTCACGTAGGTTGCCAGGGATATTCATTACCTGCATGTACGTTGTCACAGATACTCATTACACACAGTGCATGTAGTCAGAGATACTATTGTACTTACATAGGTTACCAGAGATATTCATTACCTGCATCCAGGTTGTCATATATACTCATTACACACAGTGTATATAGTCAAAGATACGACCGTACTCACATAGATTAGCAATGATATTCATTACCTGCATGTAGGTTGTCATATATACTCATTACACAGTTGGTCAGATATGCTACTGTACTCACATGGGTTACCAAGTATACTACTGTACTCACACATGTTAGCAGAGATATTCATTGCCTGTATGTAGGTTGTCATAGATACTACTGTACTCATATAAGTTGTCATAGATACTACTGTACTCATATAAGTTGTCATAGATACTCATTACACATTAAGTTACCATCAGTTGTTTGACACTCCTCAGATTCTTTGACGAACTAAGCCCCTGTCCATCCTGTTTGTGTTCGTATTATCTACATCCGATTTACAAGTGAATTTCTAGATTCAGTGTTTACCTAGAAATATCGCCCAAGCTGTGGAGATGCATCAACTTCTCGTTGAAAATTTCCACTAGATAAGCACCCGATTGTGAGATTTTGGGAAACGAAGCATGTTATCGAAACGGACATATCTAGTTCTTTGTTGACATGCTTTACGATTACAAGATTCTGGGTCTGAATCAATAAAATAAGTGTCTTCTTTATTTATAGTGGTAGTCTTTGAAGGTCCCCGAGATGACATTTTAACTGTTATTTGCGTGAGAACTATACTCCGCTTAGTTAGGTTCGCCAACAGGGGTTGATAAGATATACTCGCTTCATCTAACGTTACCCGTCTTCATAAATGCCACGGTTCAAAAATAAATGTGTCACTCCATCTTTAAAAAAAATTAGAAGCGTAAAAAAAGGTTGATTCGTCTTTGTTCCGACCGTTTGTGAAACCCACAGGTGTCCGCGTCTACTGACAGCAAGGAGTTATAAAATGAAATCTCTAATTTCTAATGTTTATTTGTCAGATAACTATAAGTAAGTATTGGTGGATATAAACGTACTGTAAATGACACGGCGAGAAACATCCCCACCCCCCCTCCTTTTTTTTGTGTATGACTCAGAGAAATTAGGTGGAGTTGTAACGACGCTGGTGCTTTGAGATACGCAAGAGCTAATATCCTCTCAAATTAATTCAAATGCGTGACATTTTATCAATATTTCTTAACAATAATTTATTTTCTGTGGAAAGTTGCAATCAATTGTATTTACCGAGGCAGATAAATTATTGCTAAAATGTCTACGTTGTCATCTCAAACCTTCTGAGATTGTGAACAAACATCCTTGGGGCCTGAAGGTAAGTTAATCCGTAGTTCATGCGACTGAATTAGTCGAGATAGGAGGGTAGTGGGACTCTGTACAAATGCGTGTGTTTGTAGAGATTGCAGCCTCAAATCAGTTCTAATTGCCTAGTGTTTATCTCGTCTTCTTCACACTTAGGAACAGTTGGCCTCCCCCCATGGAAACAATACCAGAGCAGTTAGTTGTCGTTATTTTCCAGACCTACAGCTGTTTGCAAACAAAGAAAAGAGTTTAACATGCGAGGAAAGTGAACTCGCATTTGCGTGTGATTAGAACGACTTGAATCGAATTGGAAATTTCAAGAATATTAATTTGCTTTGCGATTGTTCCTCGGTTATTCGGTGAAATCTCTCGTGAAGTCTCATTATGACGTAGCCCTACGAGACCACCGCGAGACAACTTTTTTTCAGACTCCATACAATAGCCGGCAATTTTACCAAGAGGGTTGGATTATTTCCGATTTTCGGCAATCTCTTGTAGGAAATATTAAATGAAAGTGTGAATCTCGAAACTTGATAATGAATTACGACGAGGAGGGTCGCGAGCGCTGTAGCATTATTCTACCCTCTTCACTGGGCTGGCCTCGTTGCAAACAGGCTGATACTCGCCTGGAGATTAATTACGCAACAGTCTTAATGTAACCAAATTGAAAGCTACCCTTGAATCCATAATTTAATAGGTTTTTAATTCGGACGAATGGCAAAATTGCTGCCCCTTTTTTATGCGTCATACAAACAATGGTAAGCGTGGTAAAACAATATGCGATCGATTTTCAACATATCCTAATATTCTTCATCAGTACGGTCGTCGACCTTGAACTTATTATGTAATTTCCACTAGTGATCGTCGATCTTGAACTTATTATATATTTTCCACCAGTGATCGATCGTTAATATATATTTATTCTCCGGCAGATTCGATCTTCATTTTATAATTTATTATACATCAGTCGCAGATCGTCAAATGTTAAAATGTTCACCACGTCAATATAATATACAACCCATGGTAGTTTGTGTCCAGATCATTCACGAAGCCTATTTAAATAACCCTCCTTTAAGCCAACTTGCGATTTGCCACGTACATGAAGAAATACAATCTGCGATTACAATGCACTCTTGCAATACCGGCACTCGTTGGGACCAAGATAAGATGCCGGTTTTGAAAGAGTGCCGGTTTTTTTCAACTAATGTAAAATGCATTGTCGCTAACCGGGACTTTGAAATCTATGCCGATATACGCAGATAGCCGGAGTACAAAGATGCCGGTATTACCAGAGTGCACTGTATAATGACTGACGAAAATAAAAAAAATACCGTTATGTATCCTAATATCAAGAAACTAAAAGGAAACTAAACATATCTAGAGTTTTGAATGGATGAACATTTCCTTTTGCTTTCTGTTTTCATTTTTTTTCTGGGATGCGGAAATCTAATGATCTCTTCCATGTACAAAGAAGCCCGCCAATAGGATATACCACTCCTAGGCCCAACACCAATTTGCCCTTTTATCAATACCCAAGCCCAAATAGAATGAGGCGCTAAGACAACTAAGCCCTTTGGTGCCGCCTTCGGTTACCTAGACATACAAGGGGTAATCTGCAACAAGACTGATTGCATAGATAAAATAAGTATTGAGAATTGAGAACGATATGTCAATTAAATACTAAAAAACGTTAATGTATCTGATTATGTTCAAAATTGTAATCTGTTTAATTTGCAAAATAATGTTTGAAATACAAAATTGAAACGAAGTATGAATATTATTGCAATTCAGTGTATTATTAATAATTAAGATACCTGGTGGTTATGTTAATAGTTGGTACTTTAAATAAATACATTAATTGATCTCGCTCTCTCTCTCTCGCGCTCTCTCTCTCTATTTCTCTCTCTCTTTCACGCACACACACACACACACACACTATCGTTCTCGCTCTCTAGCTCTCTCACTCTCTCTCTTTATATATATATATATATATATATATATATATATGTATGTGTGTGTGTGTGTGTGTATGTGTATGTGTGTATGTGTGTCTTCCTTACACACATACACACACACGTACAAACATACATATACATATTGGAGCTTGGTCAATCGTATGCGAACTGGCACTATGGTATATACTATGTGTATGCGTCTCTGCTAACTCGGGTAAATAGTCATTTGAAAAAAATCAACCCGTCATATATACCCAGTGAAGTGTGCATCAGAGGAAGACCAGAGGTCGTAACGCTTCATGCTTTAGGTAGAATACATTTCTGTATCGTTATCAGGTCTTTCAATGCCTCACGTGTCCTATACACAGTATATGAACAACATACTGAAGGACCACATCATTGCTCTCATTGATCATTACATACAAAACAAACCATGCAATATTTGCTATTCAAATAAACGAAGGCTTGCATAACAACTAGGTGATAAAACAGTAGCACAGATATGCTAATAATAATATATGTAATTTAGAGTTATTTTCAGAGGCCATCGCGGCGTGAGTTTCGTTAAGAAGATACTGGACACAGTAAACTTCATACAAACACATGCAAAGTATTGTGTGTTGTGGTGCATTGTTTAGTAAGTGTAGCTCTGAATCGTACCATCTGGTGTAGTGATTTGCTGGGTAAATTAAATAGTAAAAAAAAACAATAAATATTCAGGGCTTATAGTTGTCATTTGCATCGACTTGTGGGCGAAGGGGCCCCACGTTCTATGTTGTAATTTGAGTCAATTCCGTCATGTCATGAACAGTATACGTGTATTCTTACCGTCTACCATTGTCTGTTGAAACCTAACTTAATGTCGACGGTTCGAACCATATGTTATTTCTATGTATATTAAGTCTGACCACGATAGTAGCGATTTTAGAAAAATATTTTAAAAAAGAGAAAACTCACCATTTCTTTTTTTCAAATAGAAAGAAACTGTAATACACCATATGTAATACACATGCGCGTATCTGCGTTTAAGTCCGGTGGGCGCATTGACATCAACTCAATATGACATATTGTGAAGTGTTTTAAAAACCAATCTCTTTTATCACATTAGAGGAAAATAAAGCGATATTATTGTGACATTATTGTACTCAAGTTATCGGTTAATTGTAAAGTCACACATCGATGTAACATTAATACCAACAACACGTTCATCCATAATGTATATTGATATATATTGTGTTCATGAGTATAAACATTACTCTACACCATACTATAAATAATGACTCAAAAAGAAGGAATTTCGTAGTATTTGTTAAGAAACATTTATTTACGACACCAATGCTATCTACTGTTCACAGAAAGAAATTTATTTCATACTGCTTGATAAATTATCCATTGTTGTAAATTCGTAAAAGTTATATGATCCTTCAGAGCAATCACATTTATTACCTGGTATTAACCAAATAAAACAACTGTAATAGTTAATAATGAATATGTTCCCAGTGCTTAAGGTATTACCGTATAACCATTTGAGGAATACCGATTTGATTCCCAGGTATCACAAACACATGACTTTACCATAGATAATCTCAGGTTAAACAATCGAACATTTCTTTCGTAAATTGTCAAATAAACCCTATAAAAAAATTTAAACCAGCTTACAAAGCAACGAGAGAAATAAAATTGTAGAGAGCTAGTGGCGAACTAGCATTTATAACATTTCCTCCCTCAATCGCCAGGGGGCGCTATCAAGGGAATTTGTGTTATTCCAGAACAAAGAAAGATTTGCAGACAAATACTGCAGTTGAGTTTCGGATATCGATTAGGGAATGTGTTTATTTTCACACTGCTCAGTCTTCTATTGTGTGGAGGCGTGTCGGCACACGTGTGCGATTTCACACGCGCTCGAACATTTTCGTAACATTGACAAATGAAATATAACTTATCACTTCATTTTCGATGATATCGATAATGTTAAGTTACGGTCGGTGCTTTGTCGAACTTATCAGATGACGAAACGCCGAAAGCTATTTATCTTTTATTTTTTAATATATCATCTGAGCTGAACTGCCAATTTAAATTTTCGTTAATTAAAATTTATGTTATCAGGTATTGTGATAAAAACATGCTTTCGCACGAACCATTAAAAACGATAATTAAGCAGGTTTATATTAAAAGTACCCACCTTCTAATTATAATCAATGCGCGATGAACATGCTAAGTGTGGTAGCTGATGGGTACGCGAGGGGGTGGCGGGTGTATCAGGAGGAAGCCAGGTCAAATCCGCCCCGGGCTAGGGATTAGGGTGTTTAATGGGCGGAGCTGGGAGGCATATTTACATGTAATGTATTCATACTCCCATTACTCCGCAGAGAAGTCACTCGAGCAACAATGACTTGGATAAATAGTGCATTTGGATAGCAGAAATGCACTATTATTATAATGTTTAGTCTAAACGATATAGTATCGATTGACGTTGAATGTCGTATTTAACGTAAACGAAATGTTATTGGAATATATATATACGCATTAATGTTTGTGTTGATCAAATGCTGTCAGTATGTTAGGAAGGATTTGGGATTTAAATACTATAGTAGTAAGCATGGCTGTTTAATGCGAATAATGAAGTAAAGACTTTTATATAAACACATTTATATATTACCTACTGATACAAACATACCTAGATTATTACATCTGTATATATGTTGCAATAACATATATATTAAAAGAAAAATATGTTGGGTGTTTTCCGGTCTGCTAGATTTCCACTAAACTCACATGTCGACGAACATTTCTGATGAAGGACTGAAGCACTTTTAACGTAAGCAATCGAAACGTAAAGTAACAGAACATTGCGAAAAGCTATACAAATGTTTTCTCAAACGGTAACGAAGTTTTACACATAATCTCTTAGCTTCCGTGCTTTTGTGTTTACCCGCGAATGTTAAGGCGAAGCTTTTGTCAGATATCGCCTAGAAGGAGGGAAATGCGGAGTCTCCACACGCGCAAACGTGAAAGAAGTCAAGCCCTTGATTTTGTAAAACACACACTGCTCGTCACGGTGAATTACTCCGCCACTCTCGTGTCAAATTGTTTGACCAGATCACTAACTCCCGGCAACCTCCACTTAACTAAAATAGTTCCGGACTTCGCCGAGGTGGTCACTTGACGTCGACAAATACATACCTCGGGGTATCTTGCACAGCTTAGTAGAATAATTGATAGCGGTTGACTGGAATAAAGATCGAGAAAGCTTTCAGCAGTGAGAGTACACACGTGAATTTCTTACCTGTGTGGGTTACTAAAGCAAATACGTGTTGATGTTCGTATTTGTACTTTCCAATTTACTTTACATTTCCTATACTCTTCAATAGTCGTTATCAACCCGAGATCTAATGAATCTAGATTGAAAAATAAATACTAGCCAATAAGATTTCTGCCAGGGCGACGCCGGGGCATTTACACTTGTTTTTCATCTCAGTTTGAAATAAATAGTGTCAGGGCGAATTAACAATTCAAGTGTAAAACAATATTTACAAGAGATGTTATGAGGGGTGTCAGTTCAATTTGTATACGTTGGCAAATAGAACACGAGTATTTCTGTGTACCTGGGTCCATGTTGATAACAGAACATACGTGTTTCCAAGTGTATAGGTAAGAGGGGCCTAGAGTTTGCTCGTGCTTGTTGTTGGTTAGGACCCTGAGAACTAATTAGATCAAATTAGATGGAATTTCCTCTTAGAGGTCTGGGAACTCATATTGAGGTTGAATGTTAAGACGCGTTCACACAAGGCGATGAAACACGCTCAGTTGACATTGGGGTAATAATAACATTTGCGATTAAATAATCGCTTTTTTTTTCCTCTTTCGAATTCTTTCAGCTGATGCTTATTTTTTTTGGCGCGAGGTGCAATTATTTCAATGCTGTTGAAGGGTTGTAAGTTTTATTTAGAGAAACCAACGTGCTTGAACATAAATGTAGTCACTAACGACATCGATGGCGAGCACGTAACTAGCTTTTACAAGACGTTTTAGAACTCATGGAAGATGTGTCTATTTTTAATATGAAGAGGGCTTTATTTTGCTAATTTGTGAACGTCCGCATACCATTTATATTATATAAAATGTCACGTTAAACATGGCTCTTATTATACCTATTTCAATAAGGTGAATACATTTTTTTTTGTAAACAGCGTAAAAAATATTGCATGAAATCATTCAAGAATGACAGAGAACCTGGGTTGTTAAAATTTTAGTTGACATGCATACACATGTAGATGCTTGATAAATATTTAATAGTTTTAAAATTAAACTTGCATGAAGGATTTTAGAAGTGCAGCTCATTGCAGCCGCTAGCATTGATGCACACAGTTGATCGATCTCCCATATTGTATCAATCATTGTTGTTTCGCACGTGATTGGTGTCCCAATAGCATTGTTATCGAGCAATCAGAAGAACTCGTACAATGCATAGTAACATTACGAATGGTCTCTACCGCCCTCTACCGCCGACAAGTAATCAACTAGTCTCGACTAGTAGTGTTAATCCTCTTGTTGTAGTCGAGTCGCTGCTGGTGTGTGTTACGCGTTTCGTTATCTAGGATTGTAACGTCAGAACAATCCTGATACATGCCCAGTTTACTTCCCTACCTTCATTTGTCGTGCTTCCGAGACGTATTGTTAAAGGACGCTCGACTCACGGGACAATACCCGCTGGTCTTTTTTCAGGACAGACATTTCGGCCTGTCAATAGAAAAGATCGTCTTTTACGCACGGTTTCTGTATTGACACTAGCGGTATAGGACCGAGTAGCAGTGTTTTGATCATTTCAACTTCGTTATAACATAAACAGATGCGGCTGGGGACGATATTATTTCTAGGATAGTCGTGCAATGGGACTGGAAATACAATCTCTCGCAACAAAAGAAAGCTGCGATGGCTTGCATGAAAAATCTTTGTTGGTCCGATCTATGGTATTTCCAGTGACAGCACGCTGTTGTAGAGTGTGTAAATTATACCACGAGAGTAAATGTTTCGTTTGAAGTGGCTAGCTGGTTTAATGCAAACGTGAAGAGGAGGTGTGCTCGCCATGAGAACTTCTCCACCTGCCTCGTGTGCGACGGTCTTGATACAGTGACGACTGGTGGTTTTTACCTGCCCATTGTTACACCGGGGGTGGTAACTAACTGCGGAACAAATACACCCCTTTTGTTTGCCAAGCCTCGTCGTCTCACGCCTTCAGTCACAGACAGACAAATATACCGAGGGATATACGTGGGATGTAAAACTTAATTAAGTATCGTGTTATGTTTATTTATTTAACAACTATTGTAAATTAGTGTATACATTTCAGTTTCAGTTTCATTTCATTTTTATTAATATTATGAATACTATTATCAAAGAAGCACTACAATTCACTAGTCCTATCGGGTCCGTCACTCAGTTTATCGAAGTACAAAAAAATGTTATTGATTATTTTCTATTTTCTTTCCTTTCATAAATATTTTCATTATTTCTTTTTATTGATCAATATCTAATTTATGGAGGTTGTTTTTGTGTTTGCGCATATGTTTTCGTTCGATCTTTTATTATTCCTTATGTTATTCTTAAGGAAGAGGTCCAGTCATGGGAGTATTGTGAGACTGGCGTACACGCTGCTTCATTGCAAATAAGTAATTCGTAACAAATAATTTTAAATTAGTTATATGGACTTACTATATTAATTTAATATCCCTACATAAATCCACTGACGTCCACTGTGACCACAGATACCCGCCAAAATCCCCACCCCCCTTCCCTACCACCCTCCCTCCCTACCATCTGCCCACTCGTCTGTGTCACACCCACACACAGTCTGATATCAATCACTATAAGCGATGAATATTGTATATATGACAGTTTTCGATCACTTTCTTTACCCGGGCTTCACAGATACTGGCGCGTCTTTGATCCTTCACTTCATCTCCCGGTAACGATGGCGACCGCTTTTAATCCTACGAGTCTCACTTCCTGCTTCGCTTAGTTTATTCCAATTATAATATACTACTAGCTATTATTGTCCAAAAGTGGGGTCATGACCCCTGTGGACACCTTTCCCGTCCTTATGGTCAGTGGTAGGGGTGGGGGCAGGGCGGGTGGTAAGGGGGGTGAGGTCAAGCTATGTATCTGACTACCCCTTTCTATCCCATGCTACCAAGTCCATCTGTTTCTGAAGCTGTTGTGTGTGAAATCACCGGTTCTTCACCTGGCAGTTTAATAGTTACATTTCTATTTCAAACCTGCGACATCTTAATCAACTCATTTCCTACCCCGGGTTGCTCGTCCTTATACGGTGACGGTGTTTTCAATTACTCCCAACGTGGCGGCAAGACGGTGTCAATGCTATTTGCTATTGTTTAGTTTACTTCCAGACGGTGACGTGGTAGACAGTTCCAGGTGTTTTATTAACAAACATTAGGTAGATTTCGCTTACCTGTAATTAAATAACTCTACTATCCAATCCTTTGTTGATATCTTTAGCTATGTCGAAAATTGAGTCTCTACGAAATAATTATCACAACTTACTGACAATATCAGTACACACTTTTAAATATATTTTATTTGTATTAAATTGTTAAATTGTTTGATCGATTCGAACCACTATTATTACCACTGGCGCTAATCTAAAGACACACGAACACAACATTCTGCCTCTCTGAACACAACATTCTGCCTCTCTGACATCAGTCATGCCATTAAAACTTCTATCCTTTCTGACGTTCTCAATTTAATTCATAAACTGGCAAGTCCTTTCCAAAATCAGTTGGCCATGCAGAGTGAAGATATTAATTACCATGGTATCATCAGCAATTCTTCTATATATATAATTATATACCGCAAAATCATACAGAAACAGTAGGTTACCAGTACTAAGGTTAACATACATAAGCATTAGTCAATGGGTACATAATTTAGTTTATACAAAATACAGACATTTTATGACACAACTAACGCATGCCATGTGACCACCCGCGTAGGAATACGACAATGATTGGCAGCTCTACAGGTAACATGAATGAAACCTACTAGGCTACAACATATGAATCATAAATAACTACATGATATTTTGGCAGGGAAAGTAGCGATGCTATTGAGCCGTCACTGCAGGATTTTAGCTCCGATGTACATCCGACTCTTTGCATTGTAGCACATAAAACATGCATGGACTTCTTTTTTATTTATATTTTACGTTTTCATTAATTAATCCGATTATTCAGTATAATGTATTGGCTCGCATTGACAGCTCAATAATTACTAGCAAACTAGAGCGAGATTGCTCCTAAGAGAACGAAGATCATTTGGGGTTTCAATTACATTTTAAAAGACAAAACAGCTATGGAGGTTTAGCTAAAGTAACCCTTGGCATCCCGACATAGCGTCACAGCAAGACGCAATCAATTACTGTATAGCCAAATGCATTACTAACTAAAAAGAGAAGAGACTGGCTCAATTCTGTCTTTTTATCAAATGGGATGCAACATCTGCTTAGGAATATATGTGTTTTATTCGTGTTCAGCTTTCACAAACTTTAAATATGTTTGGCACAAAGCTTTCTTACTTGAAAAATATGCATTCTTCAAAGGTCTCTTCGATCCCTTTATTGTTGTCTTATATGGTCAAACGTGATCATTATATTAATAAAGGCTTTTTTTGGGGGTAATAATGTAAAATGCATGTTTTATTTATTATCCAGGAATGTCGTAACATGTAGGTATTTGTTTTACAACATACAATATTCATTTTATTTATTCATATCTACAAATAATATAAACAGGTTTCTATAATTATTTGAAGTTACTAAGATTACCTTGTATAAAACCAGTTTAATGGACGTGTTCATTATCAGGTATTAAGCATCAACGCAGGCGGTACGTCAAATATATGCACATTGTGCGGTTCATTTATTTCTTGAGCCAACAATAAAAGAAAACAGTAATTGTCGCGGTAACGTCGGTGGTAGGGTCTTGGCTACAGTCGACAGATAAAAATGAAGCACTACTTGTCCGAATTGGATGATTACGCTATTAATATGTATGTTGTTTCTTTTATCTGAGGTGAAAAATGACCACTTTCAGACAGATTTAGTGTAATGAACTACATTTATGTGTAAATACACCACGTCAAGTCCAATTATAATGCATTTATATCAACGCATGACATATATCTTGATGTTGTACAGAAGGGGAACCACAGAAGGAATACTTTCAAAACATTCACACACATACACGCGCGCATGCGCACACATCACATGAATGCATAACATACTCTGTATTATATTAAAAATATATCGATGCATTTAATCTCTGAATATACTGTGCGATATTATAGAAACATATCACTCATATTCGAATGTCTGAATTGGAATTATTCTGTAGCCTAGAATTTATTTGTTAACACTCAGACAATGACCAAACTTAATTGCCACAATTTCAAGTTTATGGATATTTAAATTTTAATTTCAAGAAGCGTGGATTTTTTAAGGGATAGATTCTCAATGTTGACAAATAATAAAATCAACATTGAAAACTTGAACCATAAAGAGCATCTGAATGGTACCTCTCTACCTCCCACAGTTAGAAGATTATACGGGTTGTAGGGTGATTTACTATATAGTCCCCGTTTCATTTCTGTGACTCTTTTGAGGAGATGGCATCAGCAGCGAGAGTTATCTCCTCTGACATCAACTCCACACAGTGACATCCGATCCCGCCTTGCCATTTGATAGGGATATAATACAACAGATATCATCTCTGTATCCCTATGTGAATGAAGAACTCGACAATAAGATTTCTTTGCAGGTAGTTTACGATAGAGACTCTCTATCTCTTCATCAAATTAGTTTGTTATGGTCTTCGAGTCCATATTTTTTATATCATTTTCTCGATGCATAATTGTACATTTCTATGGGAATGAGTATGCACTTTTTTGAATAGGGAAGTGTTGACAAGTGGGTTGATGAGAAACATATAAAAGTCCTTAAATTCGTATCAGTCGTCTCAGAATATGCACAATGAGGAATACAAAGAGATCGTTTTGATGACCTAAGGTGAAATGTGCTTCATCATTCAGACCATGCAATGAAACAGCCTGTGATTCTTCTAATGAGAAGAAGGCCTCTTGGTTTCAAACCCAAACTTGTTGCGTAGATAATGGACAAACTGCACCGTGAACATGTGCTTGCTGAGATATGCCTGATTGGTTCTAAATATGCATACCATGACATATCTGGAGAAATGGTCTACGAAATATCCATGCAGTTATATCAGTCTTGTCATTAATACGTACAATGTCCACATCAGTTTGGACAACCACGACATCAGTATATGCAACCTCGACATCGGTTTGCACAACATCAAAATTAGTGTATACTATCTCGACATCATTTTGTGTAACGTCGACATCACGATCAGTTTGTACAATCTTGATATACAATCTCGACATCACACTCTGGACGACATCAGTCTGTACAATCTTGACATCACTCTGTACAAACGAGGCATTCGTGTGTTCAATTTCTACAATAGTCGTCAATAGATTTGGAAAGTAGTGGAGATCAGTTCTGCAATTGTTACTAGGATTTTTGCCAACAATATACCACTAACACATAGTTTCAGATACAAGGCGTTCTGTTCTTTTGGTTCTACTCTGTTTAACTCTAATTGTTGATCTGCAAATGATAAAATAGAGCATCTTCACAAGTTGATGCAACAAGTTCTCGCGATTTCCTAGTACTACACAGTCCGTCATAACCAACAGCTTTACCTGAATCTATAAGTAACATAATTAGCTCTCCAACAAGTGGTTGCAACTAGTGACCCCCGATACATAAACTGACCTCCGTGTTTTCCTTTCATGTGTTTATCAATGTGCCTCGACTTCTACAATGAGATGACATTTCTGAACAAACGTACCGTGAGCGAGCATATTTTCTCTCTCATTGTCATCAATCGTTTAGATATAATTTCCGTCGTTTTGTTAGGTTGTCTCCCCTTTCTCACCGAGGTGCGACATGGGAAGAAGCAGATAACAAAAAAACAACTCCTCAAAGCATCGTCTGACAGAATCGCAGTCTCCGGGGCGGCACCTCACGGGAGCTAAGCTCAACAGAGCCATGCAACATTCGGAATCAGCGACTAGAACTAAATATAAACCTTTGTCGGAGTCGACGGCAGTTGAAGATCGTAGTTACGGTGTGAACTGATTAAAAGGGCATAGAATATTGAGAAAGGGGAAAGACAGCAGTGAATGAAACGAAATATGATCTCTTTACTGGGAGTCCATTCAAAAAGGGCTTTGTTCGCGTACGTCCGATCTTTACTAGATTCTAGATGGGATCATTTGTGGGGTTTCTCACATTGCCTGGTGGAACTACCAGATCGTAAAATGTCCTGTAATTGCGAGGGAAGAGGGTAGTCTACATTTCGAGGGGTTCGTGTTACCCATCCGAAATACTCAGTAGCACCATGTCCTACAATGTAATCATACCTCACAACGCTAATTATACAAGCACCTGCGGAACTCTTTAAGAAAAGAATTCCCCAAAACAACTTTAGTATTTGACAGATTTGAGGGTAGGCGCACTATTCAATTGTACAGCCTATTCAGATTCTTCGTATGAAATACGATTCTACGACAGTCACGCGTTCTGCTTGAATTGAAATAAATATAATGATATTTGAAATTCTTGGCAAACTCGTCTTAAGCCAACAGGGGGCCCTGGGCCGGGGCATTACAATGCAAGATGGGGATATTTCTCTAATAGCCTGTCGGACGAACAGTCAAACTGTATATTCCGTGAGTCTTCTACGTTTAAGAGCGACATTAATGAGCAAGTCGCAGGAAGGGTGTAAAGTTGAATTGATAGAGGTCGCTATGTGTAGAAACATTTACTGACTTGTTATTTCAACATGATTGTATAGTAGTGTCCTATAGTTATATGCATGAAAACAAGTAACCAAATGTGGGGAACATGAAACTTGTCATTAGAATAATGTATTGCCAGAATTTATATTTATTCGTGGTCTTTGTATGCAGTCAGTTTTATGTCCCCATATCTCGTCATTCTCAAATATCGTAATATTCACAGCTGCTGGGGAAATGTTTCGACATATGTCATGCTTTAATGTGAAAGGCAAGAAATGTCATGGCAGATCGTTTGCGATGAATCAAATGAATATCAACTTTAATGAAATCTCACACTAATTGGTGTGTACAATACTCTATTATATCATTTTTTTTCGCAGTCATTTGATTGGAACACGAGATGTATGCGAATAAGCATAGGCGTCAGTGGGATACATTTCTACAAATGCTTATACTCGATACATACATTGTTACATGCTATCAATTATATATATCATACCTGTTCGTGTTTCTAATTATTAATTGCCATTCTGCAAAACCTGCACAATTAACAAGACGAGATTGAGATCATGTCCAATTATGAGGATTGATGATCTCTCTATATATATAT
>JAUTBT010056718.1:0-15207 GCA_032361225.1 Lepetodrilus schrolli | reverse complement strand
ATTGGTGCGCATTTATGACTAAAATCTAGATATCGCATTAAATTAATGACGCATTAAATAAGTGATTTACAGTATTTCCCGCTGCTACAACAACGGCATAATGCCTTTCTACCATACGTGTCGAGACCGGTCATCATGACGTCACAGTGATCTATGAGGTCACAACTGTTAAGTACGGCCAAACCTACGACTTTTTCCAGGCAAACAAACGTTTTGATTGAATTCAGTTCTAAATGTTCTACATTCAAAATTACCTTATTCCAAGAAATACTACACTATAAGTTATAAATTGTATATCCGCCAAAACATACTGGTGTTGCTTCATATAATAAAAGGAATGGTTTGTGAATAAATAGGACTTGTTTCATTTGAAAAACCATACAAACTTTCCCGTCACGTACACATCATCAGACCTCTAGGTTACGAAACATTTTGAATACGATTTCATGCTCAAGCTCAGATGTTATATAGAGATTTGTGAACAAAACCTTGAGTTGAGCATGACATCTGACTCCAAACAGTTTCCAAATGATGAGTATGCCCATCTTCTGAACGCATGATGTTCGTCAAGATGTATATTTTGTCACCGCTCTTTCTCCTCCTCAGCAGTCTCTGACTGAAATGACCTTCACCCCTTCATCATCCATCCCAATCTTCAAGTCCAGACTAACGTCTCATCTGTTTAAAGCGTTTTGAGTATGTTGTTAGGGCATGTACACAGCGCTATATCAATGGACTTCCTGTAATTAATGCGTAGGAATGAAATGCGACCACAAGCCAGTCGCATTTTTCGCATTAATATTATGCTCGCGTTAATTTCCTGATTTACAGTATGTAATGACGTCTTTCAGTCTAACCCACCATCTCCACGTTATTGTCGATCTCTGAAAATGCGATATCTCCTATTCTGGGAATCCTTTCACGAAGCTCTCTTATCCACTAAGAGACCATACCGTTCTCGTTCCCGATAGCTATAATACACTGCAAAGATGATACCCGGACTCGTAAACGTAAATGGACAATAACAAAGGATCTCCTTCTACTAGGCAGTGTATTAGGACTCCGTCGATGGAACCAAGCCTATTGCTCGACATCAGACAGTCCGTATTAATTAATTGTAATTTTATGAGAAGTGCTACTGGTGATTCTCTGATTTTGCAATACTGAATACATGGATAGAGTGTGAGAGTATGGAAACATTAAATACTGGCGAAGTGTGATTTTGTCACAATTACTTATTTATTGTTATCGCATTGACGTGTTCGCGGATCAAAGGAGTAACCATGGTCATCGTGGTATATTGGCCTCAATAACAATTGAATACAATTACTAATGATTGGAAGCACGTTGTAGAGGTTTTCAAGAGTCCAGTATCCTATATTCGTGACGACGCATTAGCATTTGGACCAGCTAATTGTGAATAGTGCTACAGAGACTAATGAAGATGCAAGTCGATTACCTACAGTTTGATGAAGGTGCCTCTTTTTCACAAGGGAACCCTTTTACGAAGGTCTCATATCCATTAAGAGATAATCATAGCGTATTCGTAATAATAAACGTGAAATAATAATAACATAACAATACACACTTCTATAGCAGTATAACTATAGCAGATAAACTATAGCAGTTTAAAACTGCTCAAACGTGCTTTTGAGTCGCATACAAAACCGTCATGATTAGTTGAAAGCAGCAGTTTTAAGGTAATGCTTTAACATTACATGCAGTTTCCGGGTTGATCGTAGATGGAGTGGTAGGTTATTACATAGTTACGGACGAGGACATCGTGGTCGCTATTGTCTAAACTCTCTTCGTAGTTAAGAGAATTTGGTGCAGATACCCAGGGGAGACGATATAGTTCCCTCGCAGCGATCTCTTATACATAGTGATCTGGCACCTACGAGAGTTATAATATGGCACTCACTTAAACAGATGTCGAATTGATAAATGATACTTTCTGCGAATAGTTCGAAACTATTTATATATACTATAATCAATAACACAAGCATGATAAATAAAGAATCTCACCCAAGTGTCTTGGAATATCAAATATATCAACACGAATCGACGAGTGTTGATGTATTTGATATTCCAAGACACGAGGGTGATATTCTATTTATCACCAAATATCATTTTAAAGCCATTAAAGAAGAAAAATGCCACATCATAAACATTTGACTGTGAAGTCAAATCTTTAGGCTGCTGTGCATTTTCACTGTGACATCATAGCAATGCTACGACATCAGAATGGTAGCGATGACATCACAATGGTTGAACAATCAAATACTTGAGTCAAGCGATATCTACAGTATGACATCACAATGGTAGAACAATCAAATAAACAATCAAATAAATCAAGAATTGGGTCAATCGCTATCTACTGCTGTAGATATCGCTTGTTATTTAAAAGCGATATCTACTGCGAAAAGACAGTATTGGGTGATAAAGACACTTATTGCTGTTAAGGTCATATCTATATGTGACAAACTATAGCTGCTTTATATACAGTAATGCGTCCTGCTTTAAAACTCATTGATCACTCGTTCTACTAATACACCATAGTTAATAAACTCACCAACAGGAAATCACATTCATTTGTATTCGCTACACTGAATTAAGTCATTTGGTATCAATGACACCAAAACTCGACAACGTACGTTGGTTCTCGCCCCTTGACTGGATCACGCACTTGCTTATATAAACGTTTACCCTATCGATCATTGAGAACACTGCCAGCTGATCTTGCCGCCCTCGCTTTTCCAATGCCTGCTTATCTCGGCTCTTATCTGAGCTTCCTGTCTGAGTATGGATTAAATAGTGCAAACCGTCCGTGTAGGGGCACAGTCGACAGGGAACTCACCGTTGGCCCGTGGAGTCATAGCTGGCCCGTGCAGTCAGTGTCAGGTCGTGACAGTCACAGGTGGACCGTGCAGTCACAGTTTGGTCCGTGGCAATCAGTGTCAAATCGTGGCAGTCACATTCAACACGTGCAGTCACAGTTGGCCCATGCAGTTCGTGTCGGATCGTAACAGTCACTGAGATAATGATTCGTATGGAACATTTACCATTCGGAAAAACGGAGGGCGGCTCTGGAGTACGAGATTTGAGATGAACTGCTGTCAATGACATCTACCTATTCAATGCACATGCACTAACACTCGTACGCTTACAATCAACCGTTCATGTACTAACAGAAACGGATAGCTAGCGACTGCATACAATTGCAAGACGACGAGGTGAACTGTTACAACTGGAATCTATTGATAATACGGAAATTACTCCCGTCTAACAATGCTGATTTCTCAGACCAACCTTTGATGTTTCATGTTTCATCTGCATCCGCATTAGTACAAGAAGTACGACACCTTGGAGGATGAAACGTGTCCTACACTGGTCCTGAACGTGTCGCCTCAGTTGCTTGTATCTAATTACAAATAGGAACAAATGTAACGTTCCCTTTGAAGTTACAAACAGGACCAGCGTAGCCATGAATCTAGTTCTCGTCCAGAAATGTCACCGACTTTGCGATTCCGCCCGATCACATACAGGGATATGAGGAATATCACGCATAATGCCTCAAAATGATTGTGTCGTTGTAATGATCAAGAGCCGCTGTGGGCCTAGAGCGATACGCTGATTGATATGTTCATGTTCAAAGGCTAGTATAGTGTATTTTAAATCACCTCAGCCTTATCTAATCACTTTCCAAGTAGGGATTGCGTGTACGGATCTTGTATGAAATGCAATCCGGACTGTCAATGGAAATATTGACTTGGATTATTGACCACGAACAGTGGAAATGTCAACTGAAACTTGGGAATACAATGTAAAATAGTGTTTGTTTCTTGGCTCAGAAACAAAGTATGTATATGGAAGCTAACCACAATTTAACCCTTTCTGGAGGGGTCAAGAACTTGGACAAGCAATATTTCCACTGGGTGTTGATAGTGGTGGAAATAGCGATAGATTTGGTCATTGTCGTGGGAGATGTAATTCTGCTGTTTCTGTACTTCACCAGAAAGCTTCTAGGGCAATCAACGAATATTTTGGTGTTTTCCGTGGCAATGGGTGATCTTATGACAGCCGTAGTCACGATTCCATTGGACATTCTTCAGAAATTTGTGGACGATTTGTCACCGTATTTATGCAAGAGCTACTTCTATTTCGCAAATGTCGCACAGACAGCTATCAGCTACAGTATTCTGATGCTCTCCATGGAACGAATCATGGCTGTTCTGAGTCACAAGGTTCGACTCCTTTCTCCAGGAAGATGTCTTTTCTTCACAAGTCTGAGTTGGTTCTTCGCGGCTTCCTACAACATCTGGTCCGTTGTCTTATATTCTACCGAATACTACAACTTCAACAACGATATTTCAAAACCAGTGGCCTTATGTTTCGTATCTGAGCCATTCCTGTATCTCTATCAAATATTCCTGATTCTAGACTTTTTTATTATATTTCTCATTCCCTCACTTGGAACGCTCTCTCTATTCGTGATGTTTGTTGTGAAGAGTAGAAATGCCTATCAACCCAGACGACTTTACAAACCTTCCAAGTCGATAATTGTGTTCACGTTCGCTCTGTTCGTGTGTTTCGTAGTGTGTCACGCCCCGTTGGAGATACTACACTTCGTGCTGGATCACGGCACCGCCACATTTCTCAGCAACGACGCCAGCGCGTACAAAGTGTTCCAGATGTTCTCTTTCACCCGTGGATTTTGGGATCTTTTCATATTCGGCGCTTTCCGACATTATGTCTGTAAAAAGGAACATGCATTGGCCCAAATGAGAGACCAACAATCTCAGCAGCCGAACATGTCGTTGAACGTAACTCAACAATCGAACTCAATCAGTCTTCTCGACAGCGACCAAGAAGTGTCAGCGAGGAATTCACACTCAAGCGGTGATTCCAGAGTATAACTCCCGGTCGTGTGAACGGAAGGTGATACATTATATGCCGGTGTAGCACCGGAACTTGTATTTTATATCGCACATACTGGCACCTTCTGAAAACATACAACCTGTATATAAATGTTCCCGTGATATCTTGTCGTATGGTTGCCTAACGTGTCTGTTCTGAAGTTAATATTTTACCGGAAGTTGCCACCGGATTGTTATCTCGTTACCGGAAGTCACCATACGATAGTTATCTTCTTACCATGTGTCCGTTTGCTTACTATATCGATGCCGGAAGTTGCCATCTAACTGTTCTCTTGTTAGCAAAAATAACATTTTATTATGCCTTTGCTACCGGAAGTTTCTATATGGTTGGTATCATGTTGCCGTCAGCCATACCTTCCTGTTTTCTATTAGCGATGACGTTTACCGACATCACTGACAGTTCCTACGTAGTGATCATGAGATATCACACGGTCATTATAAGGCTTTCCCAGTCAAGATTGAGGTTTATTGCACCTCTGTGCTTAAACGAAGAACGTCTAAACGGTGATAAAGATGCAGCGTGTCACTATCTCATTAATATGTCGGCGTATTGATGGATGTTCGTACCATTCCATGTACGACTACTATTGGGTGGATATTGATGGAAAATAAAGCTTTGATCACTATTTAACTGGTTGATGGTAATTATGATTGGTACGGCATATACATACGTCTATATTTGTTTCATCCATAAATATTGAAATAGCATAAACGCTTTTGCTAATATTGGTTGTCGCTCCTAAATTACTAGCAATTACTTGTCATGTTTGACTTATTCAGTGATCAAAACACTTACGGAAGGGAAATAAAGTATTTTTATCACATTGTAAATCGTGGTATATGTGGATACTAATTTGGTTAAAGGAATGATTAATTGCTGGTGCTTGGAATGATGCATAGAATTGTGGTAATAATTGGTATTTTGAAAATATGAATTTCCCATTACGTTAGAAGTGCACCTAGAAGTAGCGAGTCTCGTAGCCAAGGTTCTAGCATAGGCCAAGCCATCGTGTATCACTCTTGAGCAAAGAGCTTAGATCCACACAGATCTATACTCCCCGTGGAGTTGAGAAGTATTATTGAGTTGACATTGTCCACTGACCGGGGTAGTAATGATGTATCGTTTATCGCTTCGAGTCATGCGCTTTATTAATGTACTTTATTTAGTAGAAAGTGACTTAAAGGCATACAATCACGTTTTTTTAATATATTTTATGGTCAAACGTATTTACTTGAAAGTATGTAAATTTGATTTTTCTACACAAGTATATTTGGCAACACGTTACATTTTCAGCATGCCCTACTGGTTTTAAATATTTTAATATTTTAATTATTATTATTATTATTTATAATTATTACCCCTGCCAATGGATTAGTGTGTACTCTTTCCTTCTCAACTACCTGGGGATTATACAACCCAAGCTGCCGTGTCAGGCTCTAAATGGTTCGTAACATTTTCCATCTCATTGTACCACGTACTCAGTGATTGCTGCCTGAACAGAGACATTGTCGAGCAAATCCACTTGCCTAAGGTGACATCCAATGCTTTTCAACCTGTATCTTTGTGTATCTTTGTGTAGAGCTGGAATGTATCCTAGATAAATCTATACTCATACTTTCATTGATACTTACTGATACTTACACTGAAAAATAAATGCTAAAGTTAATGACGTCCGTAAACTTAAAATAACTTTAAATTATAATGTCTGAAGCGGACTCGAGAGTATAGTTTTACATTAATTCAACTTTCAATTATCTACTATTCCAGATAAGGCATTCCAGGATAATAAATTGACGTCATTAACTCCACCATCAACAGGTCATTGCAGTGTAATAATACTACTACTAATAATAAATTATGTATTTATATAGCGCTACTTATCCAGATATAGTCCCTGCTCAAGAGCGCTCAGTCATATGCTCTTTTGAAAGGGATAGTTTTCAGCATGGATTTGAAAGTATTGACATCATCAGAAATTCGGGCATCAGATGGTAGAGCATTCCATAGGACAGAACCTGCTTTGCTGAAGGTTCTGTCACCTTACGCTGCCCTGCGGGATGATGGCACTACTAGCTGTAATTTGTCAGCAGATCTCAGTGTACGTTCAGGTCTGTAAAGAGCCAGGTCATGTAAAGACTTGTAGACGAATGTTAGCAACTTGAAAACAATTCCCTGTCGGATTGAAAGCCAGTGCAACTCTTTGAGTGCAGGTGTTATGTGCTCGCGCTTACGTGTGTGCGTAATGGGTCTGGCAGCTGCCTCTTTAGGGCATCTCCGTTGCCTCCAGCATGGCGAGAGTTAAGGAATTAAGCATACCCATATACCTGTGTCCTGACCTTCCGCTAACTTCCAGTACACAGATTCTTCCTTGTTCAGAGATACAACACCTAATTCCTTGATTTTACGATACCCTATATACAGACTATTTCGATAAAACTGTAAGCTAGAAGGGTAGGTCGTAAGATTGTAAATCGGAACTGATTCTTCGTTTGATGACGACCATCTCTTAAGTGTCTTATAACTCGCATAGTACAACGTGTGCGAAATACGGTCATAGTCCAGAGCACGCATGTAAGTCCCTCTAGCGATTATCCGTTGGAACACGCCGTCATATGACGTTTCAACTACCGACTTCATGTGAGTGGAGTAGATGAGTTGTTTATCGGGAACAACAGCTATGCTGAACGCATAATTATATTTACTCACATCAGCAATGACTCTCAACTCGCTCCCGTCTGGTCGCATTCTACTTATTGTAAATCCAGGTCTAACAGTAGTCATGAATATCACATTCCTGTTCGTGTCCACAGCAAGACCGTAACTCGATATACCGTATCTGATGACCATCACTGCACCTCCTTCAAGATCATAGGAACATATCTTGTTACGTCTAGCTTCATAAAGGGAAAATATAATCTTTCTTGAAGTCGGTTCAAACACCACACTAGTGAATCCTACATTATCAAGGTGCAATGGGAATGTCTGTAGATGATTATTTTTCAGTGACAGTTGCATGGGCACAGATTTGTAAGCGTAAGACAGGTATAAAACACGTGACATGTTGTGTTGGTGATGGGTCACCGACGACGCAATCGTGGAAGCTAACCCAGACATGGGCGTGTTGCGTACTGCCGCAATACCAGTGTCGTCTGGCTGTTCAAGTGTCTGGTTTATTTTTGATTTATAGTTCAAGACCTCCGAAGATTGAAATCCATTATCATGTCGGACATCTTTTAAGCTCTGTTTAACTTTCGCAAGTTCTGCCTTCATTTTAATAATCTCGCGTTCACTTTGACTGAAACGTTCAACATAGAACCGCAAGTTGTTCTTTAACACCTTAAGTACTTTCTTCTGTTTTTCTAGTGTCTTCATCACGTGACTGTTGATCAAACTGTCCACAGAGCGTGTCATAAAGATGTCCTCCAGTGCACGTTCCACCTGACTGCGGACAAACGTTGGAACGATGGTATTGGTCACGTGATCTTTCAGGTCGCTTTTAGCAAGATTCAAATCCATATTATACTTTTGTTCTAAATCTACGACATCATCACGGACTTCAGAAATGGACGATTTCACTTCCTGCAGGGAACTGCTCATGTCATAGAGTTTCGCCGTAACATCCTGAATACTCTCGAGTCCATGAATGACGGAGACACGAAATACCAACAGACTCACAAGCAGGTACAACTCCATATTGACTGCAGCAATATTCTGGATGCACGTTGGTTCGACCAAGGAAGAGGTTTGAATGATTATGACGAGCAGGGGTCTCGTTATAGCTTGCACTTTGTACACAACTATCACGTGATCAGCACTGTAGCTACATAATAACACACTGAATACAGGACATATAATGTCATATATAATGACCTTATATCTCCATTAGGATCGACCGAGCGACATCCGCAAATATACATTGGAAGCTAAGTGGAAACGTGTCTAATGAGTTTGTGCTATAGTAGAAAATGGACCGTCACTGTACACACACACACACACACACACAATTACAAAAATATGAAAATATTGAAAACCAGTGGGCAGAATAAACATAATAGAGATGTTTCACGAAGGTTTATCATAATTGTAATTGGTTTCTTAATTAGGCTGGTACACAACAAATTCGACCAACACAGTCCTTTGTCTTGAAATATAAGTCGGTAGTTGATAGGCAATACAATGTTGGCCATAAGTTTGATCGAGGATTGTATTTTCAGCGGTTTTTGATAAATGCGAGCTGAATACGATCTACGCGTATGGGTCTGAAAACCGGGTACCGATTGATACAATAAGTCACATAAACATTGTAGTCTATTAAAAAAATTATAGCGTCGTCTCCGAAATCATTAAATATAATAAAATACTGATGAGCAGCTACAGGTCAATAATAAATAGCTGGAAGGTTTATTACTGTACAGTAACTGAGAGGACGGTGGTGTACATGCATGCTATAGTACATAGGACCCCGCTGTACATATTCTATTCACCACTTTACGGGTGCGAGTGTTAGGTCATGGAGCATGCGCAGTGAGTAGGAAGCAATACGTGAACAAGTTAAATTAATAATTAATTGACTGAACTGCTTTCCCACCCAGAATATATTTATTGTCAACATGTTAAAAAGACGAATATATATTTTTTATTTTTTATTTTTTTATTTAAAAAGTATCTGTGCTTTCTTTCGCCAGCTTGCAGCTCTCACTCCTGTCCTCTCTCTGGTGAAACACGAGGTGTTCAAATGGGAATTCCATCGCTCGAGTGCCACCCTAGAGTTGATCGAGTGATGATCGAATTCGTTAACCCTCTCCTTCACGGCCACTCTTATGTGCTGCAGTGCTGGGTTCCTCTAGCAGCATAACAGAGTTGAATCAACGTCGTGGATCAGTTTGTGAGAAATATTACGGAAAGGCAATTTGTATGTATATTTCCACAGTGTAAATGGTGACAAATGCATGTCTTGGTTAGACGAATAAAATGCAAGCAGTTTCAGGTGACCAATAAATAGGGCAAGTTACATGTACGCGTGTTATATTTCAGCTAAGAACAGACTAGTTTAATACAAGATTATATATCAGATAAGAACACAACTACGTGGTATACAAGTTGTATATTTCAGATAAGAAGACACACCAGGTATATTCAAATCTGTAGATCAACAGAACAGAAGGTGAACCTCATCATGAAGGGAAGAACAGTTTGCCTTGCTCTGCTGTTTATCTCAGCTTTAATATCGTGTAGAGGTCAGTACCATATATATGCACCAGGAAATACTCTATAAAGTTTAGAAGACTTGCTTAAAGGATGGTGTAGTTTTATGTTTTGACCGTATCTGTGAGCAAGTGATGTTACTTCGTAATACTAGGCATATATACAGTTTCTATACCATGATTGTCTCGTGCAAAGGACATTCGCAATGTGCTTTGCAACTGATATGATGAATGGGCGTCGGGCCCGTAGATTACCACTGTATGAAATGGTAGGCTTACATTAATTTACCGATAAGAACTGTTTGCATGTATAGTAGATTGTATGTATAGCTAGTTATACAGGTACGCCAGCAAACTCTCTCTCTCTCTTTCTCTCTCTCTCTCTCTCTCTCTCTCCACCTGCCCTCTACATATTTCTGTTTGCTAGACATTTCAATTTTGTAGCTTAAGCCTGCTAATTAGCATAAACAAGATGGCCGCCAATAAAAAATGAGGTGACTAGTCTAGGCATTGAATGGACCTTTTAGAAAATATATGTGAGTAAACAATTATTAATTTAGGGTTATGGATATAAGAATTTACTAAAGATAATACAATGCAAAATATTTGGAATCTGACTTTTATAAATCCAATGGGTTATTATATAACATTGTCCATAGAGGAAGGAGCGAGCTTTCATATGACATAAGACTATTGTCTAATCTAGACATATGTCTAATAATGTGTTCATGTTATTGAGATATCGTAAACGAAATCAAATAGTTATTTTAAATAAATAAATAAATGCTAAATATTCACTAAATGGCGACCATCTTGGACTTATTGAACAAATTGATAGCAGTCAAGTTTTGCCACCCCAGGTCCCAGGATTATTGTGTGTAACTCATTAATGTAGTAAATATGGCTTCTCTTGATAATACATTTGGTACTTTTCCAACTGAGACTATCATAGTCTCAGGATGAACGTAAATAGTTTAGATATAAATTATCTTGATTGGTATTATATTAATATGAAAGGAGCCGCAGAAATTCTTTACTCTCTGACTTGTTCTCCAGTAAATCTAGACTTGCTTATCTGCTCTAGGGTGATATTTGGAATAGGAATATTTGGGTGAGAACAGGGTATGACATAGACTACTTTGCAACTAGGCTCAGGATCAAATGCATATTAATGGTCTTATTGAATTAGCTTAATTCTTCACGAAATGCCAATAGTGCTAACGCCATGTCTATCGATCTTGATGGTAGAGTACAGCAGAAACAAACATACATTTATTTTATTTTCATTAATTATGAATTTACAACACACTCAAGGATCTTTATATCCCATTTCTATTCTGGTTAATCAGCGTCTCCTAAAACATGTCAAGAGATGGGCGGAGGTTGCCTGCCTTCTTACTTCCGGTGTCCCGGGGAAAAGTTCCATGTCACCGGATGTGCGTCTGGAATAGTTTGCTGTGTCCTGGAAACTAGTCCAAACATGCGTGAGAATTTTTATATTTAAATTTGTATCTATTCAAATTAATCTAATGAGTGTGTGTGTGTGTGTGTGTGTGTGTGTGTGTGTGTGTGTGTGTGTGCGCGCGCGCGCGTGCTTGCGTGTCAGTTGATGGATATATGTTCCTAGTACTGGTCGAAATCAACATCGGCAGCTATAAGACTATTGAGGTATTGCGTACAATGTTTGCAAGAAATGGTATTCATGAGCAGATCATTTCCGATAATGGTCCACAATTTGGGTCTAGTGAATTTGCTACTTTTTTTGTGTGTTTGTGTGTGTGTGTGTGTGTGTGTGTGTGTGTGTGTGTGTGTGTACGTGCGCACGCCTACACGCGTGTCTGTCTGTCACAAACTTGTATCGTGTGGATTGTTTTCTGCAGGACGGGAGAATACCAAGTCCTGCGCCTCTATGAACGGACACTGTCAGTCCCTGTGGTTGGATCCTTGTTATAGTGGACGTATATATTTCAAGACAAAGGACTGTGTTGGTCGAGTTTGTTGTGTACCAGCCTAATTAAGAAACCAATTACAATTATGATAAACCTTCGTGAAATATTTCTATTATGTTTATTCTGCCCCGATTGACTACATTCGTCATGTGTGAAGTTTCCTAGCTTTGACCTTTAAAGGCATACAATCACGGTGTGTTGATATATTTCATGGTTGAACGTACTTTACTTTGTCTACACAAGTATATTGCGCAGCAAGCTACATTTTCCGCATGTCCCATTGGTTTTCAATACTTTCATATTTTTGTAATTTATTTCTATAGCGAGACAAAAAATACAATAAAATATGAACATATTTAAAACTAGTGTGACATACAGAACATGTGCATACTTTCAGGTAAATACGTTTGATCAATAAATATGTCAACAAACTGTGTATGTATGTTTTTAATATACCGTAACCGAAAGCGTTTTACATTTTGGATTTCTAAACGGTCGTCGTTATCGGTAGTCAATATACTAGTATGATTGCGGATATATGATATGTGTTGTTTCAGTATGGTTTATGATTGAAGATGAATTTCATTTTGTATTCATATGCACACTATACACCGATTTAAGAATGCAAAATATCAATATATATTCTATGCAAGAATTGTACCAATTATTATCAACCAAAATTATTCAAATACTTGTAAATGTATATAAATTCGTAAAATACGAATGGTCAGAAAAGATTTTATGTAATCTCCGCATGTAAGTAAACTACAAGTTACAGTGACACGAGGTCAATATTTACGAAATAAACTATTATCAGTGTGTTACGGATATATGAATGTTCTACTGTACGAAATCACGAAATGCTGGTGGTTGGTTTGGGGTTTAAAGCCACTTTCCAGATTTTTTTTCACTGACATCATGGTTTGCTACTTGTACTAGTCTGGATTTCCACCAGTGTTTATAGTGCTAGCTCACTTGGAGGTATATCATGCCGCAGATATAACATTACTGACACAGTATACTGACGCCGAGCCGACCAGTCCTTGCTTTACCCATTTAATGCTGCAGGTATGACGCGACCGGGGATTGAACCCGCGACCTTCCGCACTGCGGGTCGACGCTCTAACCATTATGCCACGGAGCCGGCTTACAGAAATGCTGTAGTCTTTGGCTAAGTTTGGAGATGATTGAGTTTGAGTTTCGTACAATTTGAGTATCCTTTCTCGAAGCTGTCCTATTCACAGCGCTCCCGTATGTGCATGATCGTCGTTTGTGAGAGATCGCTACGAGAGGGCTTCGAGAAAACTGGCCCACGTTCTACAGAACGATCGTAGCACTTCGTCTCCTGATTACCCCAGATGCTTTCCACAAGTAATTTCGGATATGTGTGACTCATTCGTAGCAGCCTGGGTTTCGTTCCACAAAACTATCGTAGAGCTATACGAGTGTTATAACTCCTACATATATATGTTAAAAGGAGTTACTACTCTCGTGGCGCTTCGATCGTTCTTGGAACGGGATCCAGGCTGCTACGAATGACTCACAAATGTCGTGAATTACGTGTGTAAAGCATCTGAAGTAATCACACCTCGACGCCAACTATTCAACAATTAATATGGTTGATGAACGTGAAAATATCCAACTAGTATACATATGTAAAGTGAACATATCCAACTAGTATATACATTTGCAATTTTTGAAAATAGATATAAAACACAAACACATTTATAAAAAAAAGTCAATGCAAAATTATTACCAAAGTTCACTGATACCAACGCAGAGAGCAGTCATTGCAGCCAATTGTCACCAGATTACCAGAACAATGAAGTTTGCCGCTCCAAGGAGTTGGTTCGAACACTGGATTGGTCCAATCTGTATCAAATCACTGCGCATGTCTAGCTCCTTCTACTAAGGAATAAAGCACAGCGATATATATGTGTCCTGACCTTCCGCTAACTTCCAGTACAAAGCTTCTTCCTTGTTCAGAGATACAACACCTAATTCCTTGCTGTCAACCCCTACATATAAACTATTCCGATAAAACTTTAATAATAAAGGAATATCCGTTAGATTGTAAATCGGAATTGATTCCTTGTTTGCTGGTGACCATCTCTTAAGTGTGTTGCCATTATTATAGTACAACTTGTGAGAAATGTTGTCATAGTCCAGAGTAAGCATGGAAAATCATGTCTCAATGGTCCGTCTGACGGCGCCGTCACATAACGTTTCAATCAACGCCTCGTAGTGAGCGGTGTAGAGTAGTTGTTTGTCAGGCGCCACAGCTATAGGGAGAAATAAAAGAAAAATATAGTGCTCACATCAGCTACGATACCCGAACTCACTCCCGTCTGGTTGCATTCTACTGATTGCTACTGTAGGTTTCGTTGTAGTCATGAATATCACATTCCTGGTGGTGTCCACAGCAAGACCGAAACTCATTATACCGTATCTGATGGCATTCACTGCACCTCCTTCAATATTAGTGGCACATATTCTCAGATTCACATTATTCTTGTCACTCACAGAAAATATTATCTTTCTTGAAGTCGGTTCAAACACAACACTAAAGAATTTTAAATTACTAATTTGTAATGGAAATGTCTGTAGATGATTATCTTTCAGTGACAATTGCGTGGGCACAGATTTATAAACCCTTGACAGGTATAAAACACGTGACATGTTGTATTGAGGCTGGCTCACCGATGACACAACCGTGGGTACAAATCCAGACATCGGCGTGTTACGTACTCTGGCCATATCGTCTTCATTCTCCAGTCTGCACATAGCGCGTGTCTCGTTTAATTCCAATTTCAGATTGAAAATCTCCGAGGCTTGAAATGTATTAACCTGTCGAATATCCACTAATCTCTGTTTTAAGTTTGTGAGTTCCCCATTGATCTTTCTGTTCTCGCGTTCACTTTCACTGAAGCGTTCAACATAGAATCTGGAGTTGTTCTTTAAAACGTGATGTGCTTTATTGACTCTTTGTAATGCATTCATCCCGTGACTGTTGGGCGGGTGGTAGCGCAATGGTAGAATGTTGGACTTCGGAGCCAAAGGTTCCAGGTTCAAATCCCGCCCCGGAGGCCCGGCAACAATGTTCGCGAAAGTTACAT
>JAUTBT010056707.1:0-15209 GCA_032361225.1 Lepetodrilus schrolli | reverse complement strand
ATATATACGAAATTCGCTGTTGTTTACATAACGATATGAATACGGTGGTGGTGGGGTGGTGGTGGTTGAGTTGTATCGTAGAGTTCGGAGTGTTATAGGCCACGTAGGTTAGATTACATGGGTCATGGTCATGATATTACGACCCAGTCTACCTGACCTACATACTGAACACTCTCGAGGTTTTTTCGCTTCGCACATAATCTGACATTGAACGGTAGGCTGCCATTGTGGACTTTCTTTGCGGCGTCACTTTAAAAAACAAACATATTATTGCATATAAAGATACAAGTTGAATTATCTGTCTCAGCAAGTAATTATTTCTCTCTCTCTCTCTCTCTCTCTCTCTCTCTCTCTCTCTCTCTCTCTCTCTCACCTCTATACCTCCACATATCTCATGCACTTTAATTCATGCACTCGTCTTGTCCTTTCCTATCTTACATATATAGCCTACTGTTTCCGTTTCATTCAGTGTTAATTTTATTAACATAGTAATTTTATTTAGAGCCGCTATCATGAGTTTGCACATACAATAATAACTTTAAAATTTCCTCTCCGATAGCCTACAGCATGTCTGACGAAAGTCTGAATACCGACTCCACGGTGCAGGACTTCTACAATGGCCAGTCAGAGAAGATGGAGTTTGTCTGCAACGTCAACGACTGGGAGCTGTCTTCTGTCGTCAAGGACCTCGTTGCCAAACTCCATCCAGAGACAATGAAGAGGTAAGGTATAGGGCTAATCAGAACACACTGTTGTTATTTTTATTATTATTTATTGTTATTACTATGTTTTGCTATAATACCATCACAAATATTCGTATGGTTTTCTAACGTGCAGATACTACGGGTCAGGGTTTGTCATCCCTCCTCAAATAGAAGGTCTCCGTATTCTGGACATTGGATGTGGTTCTGGGAGCCTCGTTTTCATTCTCAGCAAACTGGTCGGACCAACCGGAAGTGTCGTCGGATTTGACTACGCAGAGAAGCTTGTAAGAGTTCCAGGGACTTGCATAATATTGACGTGTATCTGATCGATTGATTTATTTATTATTTGTCAACTTTTGATATGTTTTCCAGACAGTATTCTACAGGAAACCACCATTGCAACTTTTGGTGGGTCAAGTGACATATTGGACCGACTGTCTCCAGCTTCAGTTCAACCCTCTCCCTGCTGGATTAGACACAGGGAGGGCTCTTTAGGGTATCTCCGGTTGCGTCCAGCATGGAGAGGGTTAATAGTGCCATACGATTAATATGATTCCTTGTAACATAATTACTAAAGGTCAAGAAACGATTAAGTGTATTAATTGCTGGACACACTTGCACATAGTATTATATCATGCGGATTGTATCAAATGTGGGCTACATCATATGCTGTCTCGGTGAAATATATATGTTGTGTTCATATCAATACATTGGCTAGTAACACAATCTAGAACATCTTATTTGATATATTTCCGGTCTTAATTTGAGATCGAAGAAACCTCGTTAAGGTCTTTGGGTCAGAGAAACGATAAATATATATTTCAGGAGTGCATTGGATAACAGTGGCTTTGACACTTATGCATCTTTTGTCAACAAATTCAGGTTGCAAAGTGCAAGGAATACCAAGACTACCACCGGGACGCTTGGGGATACAAGAACTCTAACGTTGAATTCCTACAAGGAAATGCTGAGGATATGAACAACATGGGATTCAAAGAGGCCTCATTCGATATTATTGTGTTGGTATAGTATTGAAGACATCCTCAGGCTATAGTTATTTAATTCCCTGGTTTACGGATCCGCCGACAGTCTTTTGAAAATTATAATAATAAATGGAGAAGGAAAAGGTCATATAACGCATCATTGATCATGAACAAAGACCGCCAGGCAATGATGGACACAAAGTTTAAACGCATTTAACTACTTACTGGCAAATATGCAAAATAAAAGTATTATTTATAACAATTTGTCAATTACTGCTATGATGTGCACTAGTGTTTATAACAATTATATTGATCACATATTTATTTATAAATTCGACCGCCCGAGCCAAAATGATCACCGAAAATTCCGTAAACCAGGGAATCGAATAACTATGGCCTTATTTATGTCATTATTTGGGCGAGTACGTTTTAAAGTTAAGTTCCAACCATGTATTGTAATGCATGAATAATTTTCAATATATTAAAACAAATTCTCAGAATTATATGTTTTTAAATCGCAAATATTATATGAACAGAACTGTTCACTGTTCTTGCTACACGACCGCTGCAAGACCTACACGACCTCTGGAAATTAACTATTAAATATATAATTTATTTTATAGATAATTATCTCATAGGTGCCCACACAGAACTCCAATGCTAAGTCACTATTATGTCTTTGTCAACCCTCCCTTTCCTTTCTGCGCTTCGAGCTTGCCCTATATATGGAGCAAACGCTCTATATAAATGGATTATTATTAATATTATTAACATATTATTGTATTTCTCGAAGAATATCTTGAAATGTTACTTGTTACTTATGTTATTTGTTTGTGTTTATTTGGTAAATACATCCTTCGTGTGATGACGACAACCTATCTTTTCTAATTCTAGTTTCCTTCCATACATCCTATGTTAGGAATAGGAATGTAGCTATATAGGAATGTAAGGTCTAACGTCTAATGTGTCAGGTCTAACGGTTATTAATGTATATGTGTCAGGTCTAACGGTTATTAATGTACATGTTTCAGGTCTAACGGTGTGTTCTGCCTTACAAATAACAAGGATAAAGTGTTCTCGGAGGCCTATCGTGTCTTGAAGGTAACTGGTCTTCAATCTTTGGTGGTCATTTTGCTATAGGCTTCGCCAGTACATGTAGTATATGGGTCAGCTGATAGAGCAATGGTAGAACGTTGGAATTTGTAGCCAAATGTTTGTATTTCGAACCCATCATTGTTCGCGAAGATGTTACTTTCCGACGCGATCAAGATATTGTCTGGGTTTTTTTTCTATACTCGCTATATTAGTGAAGGACTATTTAAAGCGGGTACAATCCCCAGTTTACAAAGAAAATATCAATACAATTTTTAACCAGTCACCGTATTGCCTATTTAACAATTGATGCACGTTATACAGGAATAATGACCGGCGTTTCCAAGATGGGTAATGTAATGTATTGTTATTTAAGAGTGTGGATAGAGTTCCTGAGCGAATCCTAATTTTCTCCTCCAGCCCGGTGGGGAGTTGTTCCTAAGCGATGTCTACACCAATCAGAAAGCTCCTGAGAAAATGCAAGGAGACGCCAAATGTTGGGGTAAATTGCTATCCTTTCTTCCTACATCTATTACTTAGTGTTAGACTGAAATACAGTAATACTGATATCCTTATTATTACAATACTGTTAAGTCTATCACGGTTAATAAATACTGTTAAGTCTATCACGGTTAATAAATACTGTTAAGTCTATCACGGTTAATACAAAACAATAACTATACATATATCTGAAAAGTGGCATACGGTAACTGCTATATACCGTATACCTGGAAATGTTCAACGGAGGATATTTTCGTGGTATTAAAAGCCAGAATAGCAGCATCGAAAATGTTATATCAACGAAATTTATACTACCCTGTCACGTTCAACAGCGAGTGAGAAAAACCACGAGTATACAATTATGTTCCCGTTCCGCGAAACAATCGTTGCGCTTGGAGAGTCCTATACGTTAACATAGAGTTGCTACTCTCCTAGCGTTACGATCGTTCTGTGCAACGGGTGCCAGGATTGTTGCACCAAAACTGTATCACGTAAAAGTAGTCAGGTAGCACATTCCCGGAAAACACGTGATATAACGTTATTACAACGTTGTGTCAACGTTATAACGTCATTACAACGTTAATAACGATGTATAACGTTGTGCGTTTGCAGGGTTGCTTCCACGTTGCTCAGAAATCGTCCTATGTTACGTGGTTGAGCAGTGTCCGATGTGATCATCCTCGATACCAGGGTCTCATTGTCTGCTCGTACTCTACATTTTTGCCGTATGTAAAGAGACCGTGGACTTTGAATTCAGAGGACGTCATGTACGCGCTTTTATTTTGCTTTATTATTTTTATTCTTCAGTTCTTGGTCTGACCTGTTCACAGACAGTTTCCGAGTTCATGACGTCTGCTAAGAAGGCCGGTTTCACCACACCCGTACTCACTGGAGTCGGACCAATCGAAATCTCCAAAGAGATCAAAGTAGACTTCCGTATGTTGAATGTTTATCAATCGGCTTCCCCTACGTACCAGATAGTAGCAATCAGCGACCGGAATGCATCCGGGTTATTTTCTCTTACGTTGCAGTAGGAAGTTCCCGAGTAAGAGCAATGTGGCATTACCAAAGGGACGTAACTCGATCGATTGTATATTTTAGTAAATGAATACGTAATATATGATATGATATGATATATATTTGTATAGTGCAAACATCCAGCGTAGCGCTTCTCATTTGCGCTTCCTGTGGGTCTGAGTAAACAGTTATCAAATGCCTGTTTTAACAATGGTGTCTTAAGTCTGGGTTTAAAAGCACAGAGTTCATTTGTTGAGTGAAGTTCATTCCATGAAACAGTATTTATTTAACGTTATTAATTCGCTTATCGTTAACCACTTAATTCGCTTATGCTAGGTATAACCTAGACCTTATCAAGGACGTTTCGTGGCAATTCTTTCGATTTTTAATGATTTTCTAAAAAACAATTAAGTGCTAATGTTTCCCAAAAGAAATTGTTAAAAAGTCATTAATAAATAGATTATTTTTAAAAAAACCGAAACGTCCTTGACAATGATTAGGCATAACCATGTAGAATAGGTCTATCCAGTAATGGAATAATTCAAATGTAGGATAACAACGATATCAAAATGCTCTCTATATGGGAGGATACCTTTAAAATCGCTGCATACAAGTTTGATGTTCATTCCTGAAACGTGTGATATTGTGTATGTGTTTTTTTGCTCTTGTTTTTAATGCTTCCCTAAGAACATACAATTGTGCATGTCACCAATCGGACCAGGGTATTGTTTCTCGATACTACTATCGTATCGATCTACTACGAGACCATACCGCTGTCGTAGCGATCTCTTATACATGGCGATGTGGCACTATGGACTAATAGTTGTTATGCGAGCTTCGAGAAACAGTACCCAGGTGTATTGAACAGTATATCGTACCCGTTGGATCAGATCAGACATATTATGAGTATAGTATGCGTTTTTCAGCTGACAACAGATATCTGTGCGCCAGGAATCGAATGTTCAAACTCCCAAGTGACGTAAAGTGCACCGCCTCTTCCGTGACATACCTCGGCAACGTTGCAGGGAACGAGGACGCCCTGAGATGGGACGTCGATTTGACATTTAAGGTCAGTTTACCGTAATTAATATACACCTTATTAGCTGTCCTCTGATGCAGTTATCATATTGGGTCTGTTGCTCGCAGGTTTACTTAAACATTCAGCGCTACGGATGTTGCGGGTTTCTTCCTGCCCTAAACTGACAAGCCGTGAAAGAATCTTGAAAGCAGATCTAAAGAAATCATAGTGCTAATGTTGTTGTTTTTAAATAATAGAATGGATGTTAGCGCAGCGGTAAGTCGTCTAATTGTGGGACTAAAGGTTCTGAATTCGAACCTGCCTCTGGACCCGGTATGGGATCGTGAACGGCTAAGCAATATTTACAGCCCGGAAGTGACCTACTTATACCGCGAGAGTAACAACACGTTAGAAAGTCGTTCACTTCCTGGCTGTAAATATTGCTTAGCCTTTCATGATCCCATGCATAGCGTGGTGGATCGGTATCAATATTTGTGAAAGATACCTTTCGCAAATGCTGTAGTACGTTTGTTCTATCGCAGCGTCAATAGTTGGCAGGTAATCACAGGTATAGAGAACTATACGTTAAATTATGTACCGGCATGGCAAGTTACATTTAACCGGTATGTCGCGATATGACCGAAATGATCTTGAAATCGGCTCTAAAGCCAAAGCAATATTATATTTGGACAACGAGAACTAGAACATTAGCATTATCTAATTATATTTAATGAGTTTTCCAGAGACATCTCTGTTAATACAATTGTACGTGTAGGCCTACATGCCATGCCTTATTATAATTTGAGTGGTATTACAGTATACTCAACTAATTGATCATTTGCATTTTATTGTGTTTTCAGAAAGGTCAACCGGTATCAGTGGATGCCGAGCTTGCCTCTATATTGTCAAACAGCCGTTTCAAGAACGCGTTCAAGTTTAATCCCACCACAACCAAGGTAAAATCATTTCCATTGTATTTAAGATAAAATGATTTATAATAAACGATATCGCTAGTTACACTTTATGAAGCTCTGACCCTGATATTATTCATTGCAAATAATGTAACGAAATAGAATTTACTAAAGATTCTTTAGGTCTCTAGGTTCTTTTTACGAAAACAAGGTGGCCATTTTCAAAGATGGCCGCCATAGAATGAATTTGCGATGGCTCCATATGTGAAACTTAGTCTTAATCTATATACATTTCAATTTTGATGCTTTTTATGAAAAGAAACCCCAAGAATTTGGTGGTAAAATGGCAGCTGGACTATTTTGTTTCTCACAACTAAAGGTTCATGAAGCAGACGCAGCTGGATGCTCAGTCCAATTTTATCTCTACGAAGTACAGTAAAAGTTTCAATGGCTAGAAATAATTATTTTAATATTTCATACATGGTTTAAAAAATGAATTTTGTTTTATTCAGGTCCAAAATCCTTTTGATTTTCTGGACAAGCTGACGTCGGAAGGAAACACTCCCCCATTTGCATACACGATTCAGTAACACCTACCCTCAATTGTACTGTATGTAGATGCATTTACTGGTATACGTCAATGCTGTTAGATACTACTATACCTGCTTGCAGAAAAGCTACCCACACTTTACTGAGGACCAAATATTACAAATTAAACACTATGCTCAAATTCAGAAACTAGTAAAACCTAGTTCAGTATCATGAATTATATGTTATTCATTCATATATATACTACTCCTCGATAATAGAGACATAGATATAATACACTTTTACATAATCAAGGTTTCAGTAGAGTAGGCATTTTCGTATATTTTCTTTTTTGTTGCAACCAACTTTATAAAGAAACATTATAATTATGTATGTGTGTGTTTACTGCTTTGACAGTCACCTTCCAGCTTAGCTGATTATACATACCTGCTCCGCCCGGAGAGCGGAAGGTCGGTGGTGCAAGCCACGGCCGTGTCATACCAAAAAGACGTTTAAAATGGTAGTTGTTGTCCCCCTGCTTGGCGTTCAGCATTAAAAGGGAAGTATACAGCAACGGCTGGTCGGCTCAGAGTCAGCGTAAAATGTCTGAGAGGGATATCCATGTTAACTGCGACATTTGGTATTTCAAATGTGCTGGCACCATACAGACTGGTGGAAATCCAGACTAGTACAAGAAGACAATAATATTCATCACTCTCCAGCTCCATACTGTGACACATGCATCGCAAGGATCGCTACAAGTTCTCGTAACCACTATGAGATGATAGCGCTTTCGTATGTGCCCTGTAGCCATGTGTCTCGGAGATCGCTACAAGAGTGCTTATGGTCCCGTAATAGTTACGAGAGCTTCGAGAAACGAGGCCCTGGCCAAGACCTAAAGACACAAGCATGCGCACAACTGGCGACCTAAAGTATAAATTAATCTGCGTTACAACGTTGACATTGGCATCGATTGAAAGTAATAACTCATCAGATAGTGTACTAGACTTGACTTCACGAGGTTACTGTAAATCAGGAAATTAATGCGTCACTAATTTAATGCGACCTCAAGCTTTTAGACATAAATGCGACACCAATTAAATGCGATCGACCATGCTTTTCCCCGGACCTACCTTTCATTATTTTACATAATGCGTAGGAATTAAATGCGGCCATACGGCAATCGCATTTTTCGCATTAATATCATGCTCGCATTAATTTCCTGATTTACAGTATATCATCAGTGTCACTGGGGTTTAGTATAGCTGCTTTCAAGATTATTTCACATATATCATCAGTGTCACTGGGGTTTAGTATCGCTGCTTTCAAGATTTCAGATATATCATCAGTGTCACTGGGGTTTAGTATCGCTGCTTTCAAGATTAGTTCACATATATCATCAGTGTCACTGGGGTTTAGTATCGCTGCTTTCAAGATTATTTCACATATATCATTGCTAGCATGATTGGTGAGCGCATGCCCTGCTTGTATTATATAGGATTATTCTCTTATTATATCTGATTATTCTCTATAATTCCAATGAACATTGTCTCTCGAAACAAACATTGCTATATTTTCGCCTCTGTATTATTATCTTGATATAGTTTCAATATACGAAAGCTTGATGTTTTATGGTCATATTGGATTTTGAGATTAGCGTAAGTAAAATACATTTCAATAATTTGGATGTGTGAAATACACATTTGCACAAAACATATTAACAATCTGTTTGCTCTTAATAATGGTGACTTTCTAGCTGATTTTCGGTTCCATGACTGCCATATTGACTATTATCATGACAGCCATCTTGAATTCTTAATAATTCTGATATTGCTGAGTGGCTCCATTGATCATAGTATCACAACACATAATCAATGTTTTCTTTTTGCCTTAATTGTATTTGCTTTATTTTATTATACGTAAACTTGCAGTGTTATATTGACTATCTTGGATTTTGATATTATCGTAAGAAAATTATATTTCGATGAATTGGATATGTGATACGAGGAATTTTTAGAAATAGTTCTGTATATTATAAAGGCAAATCCATTTTCAGTGCATTTTTGGGTCTGTGGCGGTCATCTTGAATATTTCAAATTGCTCAATATTGACGGGCCCACACCACCCTAGATATCTTTATATACACCCCAATGATAAATACTCAGCAGAGAAAAAACCTATATCAGACAATTTTGGGTTACCCTCCTCGGCTGCCAGACTACTATTATTTTAAATCTAGATTACCAGTTCAATGTGTACGTGCATTCTCTCATGAACTATACAGTAATACTATGTACCGCCGTTAGATGATGAAAAGAAACATTAGCTTGAAATCTATTTCAGATATAGTGCCCAGCTGAAATATGTCTAGTTGCCATGGTTACCGACTTTAAAGAAATTATGAATTATGCATGAAAATGTTACTCAGCTAGTCTCATCTTAATTCTTATAGTTTAGAGGCATTGTTAGGATGAGTAATTAACAATAATAGATTGTCAAGGTAACGGGGAGCGTCTCAATCGTAAATTGCATTCTTAATATGTTTAAACAAGGAGTATTTCTTGTATGTGAATATATTAATAACTCTGAGCAGTATGTGGCTGTGCATTATATATTAGTAGTCTATTACCTTTAATTTTAAAGTACTACAACATACATATGTCTGGTAGTCATGGTTACCGACATTTAAGAAATCTACTTATTCAGTCCACGAAAAGTGAAACTTGCAATTATATCTCTTGCAATTATATCCGGTGTTATGTTACCAGCCATTTTGGTTTACATCATTTATCGAGTTCCACAGTGATGTAATACGAATAGGTTGTTCTCTGATATTGAGATCAAGCAATTAAACAAAATGGTGATTCAAAGTACATATAGTGTAATACCTCAATACCACGCAAAGGACACATTCGTAATATGGATATCAATTTCTCAAGTCCAAATATACGTTTAGTTGGACATTATGATGAATAAATTAATCTGTATTTTACCGTAAGCTAATTGGAATACAAGGGAAATAAGCAAGGAGAACAAGAAGTATTTAATATTTTGCATTTTAACAGCTGAAAGGTGGCTTTGTATAGATTACACTAGTCATAAATATGTTAAAGAAATGTGTAATTACCAAATGCATTATTGTGAATTTTTCTTTCACCCCCTCCATGCTGAAGGCAACCGGAGATGCCCTAAAGAGCAGTGCCTGTGCCTAATCTAGCAGGGAGAGGGTTAATGTACTCTTCTGTCGAATACAAGTGCAAGTAATTACAAAACAACAGGTTTTATCGCTGTCGTCGCACTTTTTAGATTCCATTCATCATTGCCAGGCTTATTTTACAAAAGATTATCAGCTGGCTTTTTTTTTTACTGACTGTTCATCATCTCACAAGAAATTAGCAGATATCAACACTACTAGCAATCGTGTTTGAATGACACATTTCTGATCGTTTGAGCTCTGAGGACAATTTAAAAAAAACATCCTTGACCTTATGAATTCAAGTACTGAACAGATGAGTTGACTATGAGACAAGTGGTACAAGAACCTGAGGCAGGATATAGTTATTGATGTTCTAAGATAATCGTATTTTAATTCAACAAATTGTCTGCAAATGGAACCCGCAATCGAAAAGAAAAGACGCTCAATAATGTGTTGAAGATATATCAAAGGGCCAGCTGCCCGTAGATATTTCGGGAGACGATTTAAACTAGAATTGCTTGAAACAGTGAAGTTTCACTAACTGGATTTCTGTTTTATGAAATATGTTATGGGCAAGTCACAGATGGTGGTGGTAGTGGGATCCAAGAACATCATTGCTTCGTTGTGCTAGTATAATGCTCAATTGAACTGACTTTACTACTGTTGATGTCTCGCTCTGTATTTGTCTGTCTGTCTGTCTGTCTGCCTGTTCTCCTCTCTCTCTGTCTTGTTTTCTTATTATGTATGTCTTCCTCTGCCTCCATGTCTGTTCGTCTCTCTCTCTTCTCTCTCTCTCTCTCTCTCTCTCTCTCTCTCTGTCTCTCTATCATGTCGCCTTGCCATATTGGATCGTCCGTTTTTTCAAATCGTTAAGCATATTAGCATATCAAAGCTAGACCTAATGAATCCAGCTTAGTTTAAGCGGATATGTTTCACCTTAAGCAATACGTACACCTATGCATGATTATTGAGTCTCTTAAATAATGTCCCCGCCAGCGATGGAAGGTCTTGACTCGTTACGTTACTAGTAACCGATGTGTTGAATTCAGACAGCCCGAAGGTTTAGATGCAGTTGGAATCAAAACAGAAAGTGTTTAGTAGCCAACTAACTTATGAAAACCATTATAGGATAATCATTAATGTTTCAAGACAGGAACAATATTGATACCAGAGCAAAGTACACTTACGGTGTAATACATGTTTAATCATGTAAAATATATATTATTGACATATGCCAACTTGATAACATAGTATTGATATAAAGCAGTCTTGAAGTGTTGCTATTAAAACTTTAAACATTCCGCGTAGAAGCAAGCAAATCTTTTTACCATGTTTTCGACTTATTAATGTATTTACAGCTGATCGTTTGTCCAAATATATAACTGTGATTGCAATAATCAAACACCAAGCGATATTTTAATATGTTAACTTCTTCTTGATACATTTGTCACAGTATTGATTTTATCACCCATTCATAAAACCATACAATGTTCCCCACCCCATACTATACGATGTATCCATATTTCAGCAAGTGGAGAACTTTCTCCATCCTTTAGAAATTGCTTCAATAGAGTTATGCCCCTTTAATCGAAATCTATTGTATTTTCACATAAATGAATGTGACAGAGAAACTGAGGCTGATATCGTCACTGTTACATCACACGTAACATTACTATTGGCGCGTATTACAACAATTGAAGCAAGTTAATATAGTTAAACACGATGTGTGGAGTCCAATGAGACGAGTATTAGTGACACCCACACTTTCCGAGGTGTATCGGTTAATATCCCTACTGTTTTGGTTGTGGGACCTCCGAGGCGGTAGATTAATTCTGGCACTACGGAAATTCAGCACCATGCCATCTCCATCTTCAAACCTTTCGTTATCTCTGTACCATTTTTAGACTAGATGTAATCTACTATTCCGTTCACGAATGAAGGCATTTTAAAGTATTTTGACAATTTCTTTCACAAATGTAGCAAAGTCAAAAGTTTAAAAGTACATGTCGGTAGACTATTGTTTTTACTCAGAAAAGTGTTAGATGGTCAAACATACATTGCCAAAGGCACCGGACATATTCGAATCCCGTTTCCTGCGTTCCATACGAACTATTTGGTTTGAAAAATAAATATTATTTTCTTTGGCATTACTCAAACTATTCTCTGAATGTTTCCCCAGGTTATAGACATTAACAAACGCTCGTATATTGTTTTGATTTCCAATATCATATATACCAAATAATCTCAAACGACATTTAAGATTAACAGAAAACGGTCCACCAGTTTGATTCAAGGACTTTAATTTCTATATATAAATCATTAAACACCTGAAATATCATCGTTCCAGCCATTTAAAGGTACTTAATGACTTTCGCAAGGACACATTTCAATAGAATCTCTTGTTATCGCCGCTAATTGTCACGGCAATATTTCTCTCGCCTCTGGTGTGTAAGGACCTGAACCATCTAATAACGTTTAACCCTCTCCATGCTGGAGGCAACCGGAGGTGCCCTAAGGAGCAGAGCCTGTGCTTAATCCCACAGGGAGATGGTTAATACATGCAGTCGCGTCATGTCTAAGCACGCAGGCAATCGATAAGGTATTTGCGTTTCTCACACAAAGACATGGATTTCTAGAATATGTTTAATTATAGTAGAGTAATGCATGTCATTGCATCCTAATGTAGACAGCTGATCATGATGCCATCCTAATGTAGACAGCGGATCACGATGCCATCCTAATGTAGACAGCTGATCACGATGCCATTACGAACAACTGTAATGTGTACTTCAAAAGAATTAGGCTGCGCTATATAACATAAGGTTATCGAACAAATAATGATGATTCAGCATTTTGTATCCGATAATTGCTATGCTGGTCTCTCCTGTACAATACGGCGTAGCGCTTAAAGTAACCAAACTTAACCATTGACTATACCATTGCTAAGGTTGGAGCCAAAGTTGTCTTAGAATTATGCCGTTTCGCACAGGAGAATCATGACAATGTCATCTTTGCACAGGTTAAACATCACTAATGGGATTATTGAATACAGACAAATATGATTTTCTGTGCATATTTGTTTAAATAATCTAGAAACTCCTTTTCATTTAATTTCTGCTGGGGGAATAAGCAAAGACGATATTGCCACTTTCATTATAATGGTACAAGCAGTATTTTGTGTCAGATAATTATATGGCTTATCAGTGCAATCTGTATAGAGGAACAACCTGCAGACAAATATTGCAAGAATATCACGTAATTCTGTCGTACGTGTTCCATTGTTATAAAACGTTCAATAAATAGTTCTGATGACGAACGCCATTGTTTTGCTGAAATCCTAAATCTGAAATCTATATATAATTTCTAAGTATCTGCAGTTGACGTTAGACCAGGAAATATTATGGAATGAACATCTACTTAGGTTACGGTCAATTCAGTTCATACCATTTTAGAAAGGATTTGAAGGCATGGACAGCTATATTTGGTTTCAACTTGCATTTCCTGAGGGTGGTTCTAGAAAGAAGGTTCTTGAAAATATTTGCACGAGTATAACATTTATATCCATTTATTGAGAAGAGAAAAAAAATAACGCAGAAAGAGACAAACCTACTCTAATGCATCTAACACTGAGTGGTGGAAACATTATATGGTTTATGTAATAATTTAATGCTAAACAAAATCTATATTATGTTCGGCTATATTCAAGACATTATTCAAGACACTTTCACGTGTATTTCATGTATATTAATGGAATGATTAAAATAATTAAGTACCACCAGCATTTACCAAACGAAAAGGAAGTTACTTGATGACAACTTCGGAAAGGAAATATGTAATAAAGTAACATATGTAAAAAGTGAAGTGAATATACATTTTAGCCGAAGTGGGATCTTTGCCTCGTATACGATTGATTGTGTTTTCTCCCTCTCTTTCCCTCTCTCTCTCTCTCTCTCTCTCTCTCTCTCTCACACTATATTCATGCTATTGTCTTTGCTTTGGCAATGATGACGATATCTTTAAACAAACATGTACTTTTATGTAGCATTTTGCTTTCGGGAATGTAATTGTTTTTCAATGGACCTATGACAATTTCTTTAAAATCATATCCGAAACTGATACTCAGTTATTTAGTGTCAAAATATTTAAGGATCAAAATGAGATCTGATTTTAACTAGATTGCACATAGAATTCACATTTATCAACATTACTTGGTCTAATTTACACCCACCCATGCTAGACGTGGTATACTATAGACACAGTTATAATACATTAAGCTGGAACTAGCAACAAACAATATATCAAAACAAATGGATGGGATGACGCCACGATGGTAACAGCTATCCATCATAGTCTATGACCAAGGGGAGTGTCGGCGCAAATAGGAATCGCCATGATTAGACGGAAAGGGATATCCCGTGATGAATGATAAACATGTGGATGCTATTGTCTATGATCCGGAGATGAAGTATTACGTCTGCCAAAATAAAGACTTCGTGTCCAGGTTAATAGGATATCAATACCTCAGAATCTCGGCTAATCTCTCAATTTAATGCACGAAGCTGGCGTGAACTAAAGGCAACACCTATTGTGAATTGATATGAAGCTCTCCACTGAGGTGTGATCATGAAATTCTCTTATTTAATCTGAAGATAAGTTCAATTTCCACATTGATCATCAACAAGGGGGCGTACTTTATAATACATAGATTCATTGCGTGCCATAGAAACCATGCACTTAATAGCCAGACTATTATACCAAGACAAATGATGGACATTTCTACTGCCGTGTCTACTATGCGGTGCTTCCAGGATCGTGTATAAGGTCAACGACACTTTTTACTATACACGCTAGCAGTGTGAAGAAAGACTTCTTAGAAGGTTATATAGCTATAGGTGTCAGCATTAAAAACAGATTGAACATTAATTTCCACTGAGGATCTTCAAAGGTGCTAGTGAAGACATCACGCTCATCGTGTAAATCAGACTGGCTTTTATGAGGAGTTGATGTTCTTGCGAACGGTCCGCAGCAGAACTGAATGGCCATTCATTGTCGATTTAGTGGCCCACGAATCACCGCCATTGCGGTCAGTATTCCCATTAACAAATAGCAGAGACACGAGTTCTGTGAACTACGCGATATTTGCGTGTAGTACGTCTATAATAATTGGTGGGAATTTGATTGTCTTGCCGGTAGTTACTCCTTGCGATCACATACTTCGTGAATGTTAGCCATGACCTTGTGAATATGAAAGATATATAT
>JAUTBT010056706.1:0-33710 GCA_032361225.1 Lepetodrilus schrolli | reverse complement strand
ATAAAAATACACACACAGACACACATACATACACACACACACACACACACACACACACACACACACACACACACACACAACAAACAATGTATTAATCCATTATTTAGGCTACCCGTAGTCTAAGAGCAAACTCTGCTTTCCTCTATGCTTGGTTTTATGTAGTAATTTACCATCATGCACAGCAAGATATGCTCTGCGTAAAACCGCGTGCATGTGTAGTCAACTTCAACAGTTGGACTCTAGTTTACCTTAGAGTTACACAGCTGTCCTACAGTAGGTGGCTGTAATCAGTAGCCATTGTGATACTGCCATCAGACAGACATGTATGTGCCTGTAGTCTCTGAAATACTTACATAATTCCGACAAAGAAATATCAGTGAATAGTGCAATGATTGTGTACATGTTTACGTATTTATATCTATTGACGTCTAGTACTCCCAAAGTTGGAAAATGTATAGCTAAAGGATTCACTTTACTCACGACTGCCTGGTTGCATAAAATATAAAATCCTGTGGCTGATGGCTGTAATATTATGAAAAACAAGTTTCCAGATAAAACAAAATACAATCTCACGCAACGGTTTATCCGTTATCTGATTCGTGATTCTGAATATCGAGATGAAGAACTATTTGGAAATGTCATTAAGACATTGCATTAACATTGCGATTTAGTCAATATACAAACTGACCTTTGAAATAACAGTTTTGTTGCCACAGTATAACTATAGTTGGAAATGGTTCCATTAGTTGACAACACTGCCTCCGGGTATGTGTTATGAATGTGGCAATGTCACTCAATACCTAATTTTAATGAGACTCTAAGCCTTCCAATGATAAATGGCGTGTGTGTGTGTGTGTGTGTGTGTGTATGTGTGTGTATGTGTGTGTGTGTGTGGGGGGGGGAATTTAAACTCCTTAAATATGGCACCTTTCAAGGATTTTCCGCGCCACTACGTTTTACTTGTACTGTGACTATTACAGTGCTATCAATTGCGGGTCCAATGGTGGCATTACAGAGAGCTTAATGCTTAATCCCTCACCACCACTCCTCATTGAGCTTACAAGAAAGACAAACATGGACCATGTGAGTCTACCAGCATACATAGATGCTGTAACTCCCTGTCGTCTACATCCTAGATCTGCCCCTGCATATACATTAAGACACTGTATTGTGCGGTTGGTCCACCAGAAAGCAGTACCATTATTGAACTATTATTAAGACGTCAAGACAATATGTTAATAATGCTGTCATGGTAAACCATGCATTCCACCAATAGAACCACAAGCCATGCTGACGGTACTACCCAGACATATTGTTATTCCTCTGCGTACGCTGACATGTTTGTTCTTTGATGGTGATAGATTCGCCTAGCGTTACATTGGCCGTATTCATAGAGTATGTGCGAAGGCATCACATTGTGTCTGATTGTATCGATATTGCAACGTCGGTTGAATTCTATGCAATTCCCACTGTAATGTGTTGCTATGTATCAATAGTATGAATTAGTATGATTCTGTGTAAATCCTGAAGTACAAAATATAACAGAAACTGTCCTTGTCTAAATTCATCGATTTATATAGAAAAGAAATACTAAATGTTACTAGTTAAAGAGTGTGCATGTCGTGTCTCTTTTTCTGTTTCCTAGGCGGTTCCTCGTTACAACATTTTTTTAGAAGAATCAGATAAGAGACTATCTAATAATTACGTTTGTTTGTGATGCTATTCAACTTCCAACGGCCCTCAAACAAACTTAAATGTCGTGAGGGACATACTGTTTTTATTTATCGCAAAGGTGGGTAGGCATGGCACTACACGTACATCTGTTACTTCAGTAAAGGTATAATGCCATCTCAGAATATGGTATTGATGGAATGGAACAATTGTATGCATGGTGCACAGCTATGTCTATTTGTTCGTGTGCATCAGCCCTGGCCAAGAAGCGATACCGAAAGAAATGTAATTGTTTTCCTTTCTTTCCGCCAATACGTCAATCAAATACTCTAAAGTTGTAAAATTAAAAAGACGTTAAACCAGCTCGCAAATGTGATCTGTTTCAAATTGATATCACGATGTTTTTATTACCCATGAATATATTATCTTATTTGGTAAAATTAGAGGTAATACCTTCATAGCCATTCAAGTGAACAAACCCATTCCGCTTTAGTTGTATTCTATTCCACAATGAAACACGCATGAGGAAAGAGACTCGTTTAGCATTAATATTTTATTATCAATATACCATTTGATTTAATAGGAGACATAAATATTGATCTAATCTTCAATACTGCCTTCATGTATTTGGAACCCATTCAGCTTCCTCAACGAATAAAATCGGCATTAATTTGTACACCGACTGATACCGTTTGTACGTGGAATTGCATGTGTACCATGCACACATACCACGTTGTCTAGGACACGTGTGGGGAGCAAGATATTGTGGAGTCAGGATCTTGTGGAGTCAGGATCTTGTGGAGTCAGGACACTGGTGCTATTGATAGTCCCCGTCGTATCCTGGTGCGAGTCTTCAATGCCGTGTCTACACAGAAAGATACTCTGGCACAGCACTCCAGCACCGCATTTGTCTAATGTTATTCAAAATTAGTGCTGAGTTATCTAATAGCTTTCAGCCTGGAACTGTCCGCCCTTAGGACCAGGGACAACATCGTATGAAACTCTCCATTAACTCCACGAGGATTACTGCCGCAAAATAGCATTTATGCATCACGTGCAGTTATCAGTTCACTTACCACCATGCAAACAACTAATTACCTTTCTATTTAAGTTTTATTAGTTAATGTGAAAACCCTTCAAAGGTACATGCACATATTTCCTAATACGTTACTGAATTCAAATCAATACAAATGAAGATTTACATTAATTTGATCTTTAATTATCCAGTGGAACCAGTCGTTATAAAACATTGTTAATAAATTATGTCAATGTTGTCGTTATATTGCAAATAGTTATCTTGGAGATCTACATAAAGTATAACTTGATCCAAAACTCGACACACTGAAACACGTTATGAATGTGCACTAGTATATTAATTGATTTAGGCACAATCGGTATCAAGTGAATATATACACGTAATGTCCCAAAGGGACGTTTAGTAATGAATCTGAGATACCGGGTATATCTAGCATTAGCTGCAGACTTGTTGGTTCCACTGTAAGAGACACGACTGGTTACAGCAGACAGCGATCAGCCCATGGCAATTTAATACACAATACACATTCTTTCATATGTAAATACCAGTAAAATTGGTCGGAATAGTGGCGCCCTGTACTAGCCTAGTGGACCTCAATACCGAAGGTTTTCCAAGGGCAGAACTCTCTAAGGACACTACTACATATGACACCAGTTTTCATACATATGACACCAGTTTTCATACATATAGTTCGCCCGTACTGAGTTGCCTACCAGATCTCAGAATGGCGTTAAATGTAATCACCGTGAGATGACTGCACTACTAAGCCAAACACTTAATTTCTAATATGACATTACTTACAACAGATGAAGTAGAACAACTAATTAATGACTTAATTTCTTGACGACTGCCGGATATTAAAACCCTCTTCTGGTGTCATTCTCATGTTTTCTAATGTGCTCCCCTCCCCCCATCTAAAACAACGCTCACATTAAACGTAGGTGTGTGTGATGCCACAACGATAGTACAACTGGCGGTTTAAATCAACTTTCCATATATATTTTTAGACACTGTGGAAACACTATGCCGTATTGACCTGGACTCATCCACCCCGAGAAAGTTGAAGTGAATCCAGGCACTCGGTGAAATGTGTAGTGGTCATTATCAACGACAATGTGAAGCAACTGGTCGTTTGAAATTGACAATTCGTCGGGATTGCAGATCATTTCCCAATGTAGGACTCTTGTAGACGTTTTTGATCTCATTGTACTCCCGTGATAAGAATCTGATCATGTGTTCAGTAGAAAAAATACTGTGCGGCTTATTACTGGTTCAATATAGAGCAAGATGGGTAGATGGATTAAACACGTTGACATGAGAAGCGAGAAGAATACAAGTCTCAATCGGTTCAAACGGAGTCGAATCAAATATAGAATACCGGTATATGGTGGTACTACTTTTGCTGTTTTTAGCAGTTGTGTCGTCTGAGCTTCTGAACAAATGATGTCGAATGTACCAACGAAGATATAAAACTTGCATATCAAAACATTCATTTTCTTGCATGTTTGTTGTTTCGTCGATATATCTGAACACATCTCGTAACACAGTGCATACAGTGTTAGAACGACACAGCTGTATTCGTTAGTCATCAGCTGATGTTCATGCTCGTAGCCAGACAAGCATGTGCAAAGACAGGTCGTGATATAAGTGAAAGAATCTTGAAAGCGACTTAAAACCCCAATCAAAAAAAAAAAATGTGCAAAGACAGAGTATTGGAGTTACCTCCCTTTGGTCATACTTGCACTACAATGTTCAAGTTTTAAAAGACTTGATGAACACTATCACAATTTATTGTTATTAAAACAAGTTTGAATACACCATTCCGTGATGATTTTAAAGTTGTATTTCTCTTAAATCCAAGGGATTATGTATTTGTGAATACGCAATGAAACGTGCGTCAAGCGGTCTAGCCTTTATACTTATGTATTCATGCGCGTTCTGTATAGTCTAAAAAGATGGAAAACTAACTGCAATAAAGTTAATCAGCTGGTCATTTGAATCTCAGGGTTGGTAGTGTAATAAATATAATACTAAACTCGCTTCCGTGTGATACGATTTTAATGAAACTCGTGAATAGTTTTGGTATCTGACTCGTTTTCGCTCGTCAGATACCAAAACCATTCACTCGTTTCATAAAAATGGTATTACACGAAGCTCGTTTAGTATTCTCTATATATATACCACTGATATTAGCCATTCCGCATACAGTGCACTTCTTATAGGCCTCACGCTGTCCTACTATGACGTACAAGTATTCACCGTATACCCTCTAGAAGCATAGGAGGCATTCATATCGCTAGAAGGCGATAGGGAAATTGTTAATTTCACATGAGTCACGTCTTAATTTATTATTGGCCTTAATATAAAAACAACAATAAATACTAATTAGACAATAGTCAACACGGTGTTGTGAGGAGCATCTAAAGTACATCCTCCAAAATATATATGTGTGTATTAATCGCTAAATATAGGAAACTCTGAGCTGCCTGCCAATTGAGGCTAGAATAGAGTTCAAAATGTTTACCATCACCTATCGCTGCTACAGTGGAACAGCTCCAGCCTACTTGTCAGAGTTAACATACAAATGTTCTTTTGCGAGGAACCTGCGCTCAAACGACAAACTACAACTTGTTACTCCTGTACCAAAGCTGTCTTTTGGACTCCTGTCTTTTGGACAAATATCTTTTAAATTCACTACTGCCTCTACAGCTTATCTTCATCACTAGATCTATCTGCTTTCAAATCGAGCCTCAAACTATTGACAAAATACTATCATTGACATTGTTTTGTAGCTCTGTGAGCAATCACCGAGTGAATGGAATTTGGCGCGTTACACATTAATTATTATTATTATTATTATTAAAATATCACTAAAACCAATTTACTTTTTTTTTTATATGTCAGCTCATTATTTCAACATAAATCTAAGACACATGTCTGCTTTGTGGACAGACTGGACGCCACATGAACATCAGAACTCGATTCTCAGCTGCAATTATGCAAAAGATGCATTTAAAATGTACACCTTTTATTTTTGATCGGAAAATGATGTGCAATCCAGGCATACCGTCTGCTCTATGCTTCTGAAGTCAAAGGGATCGTCTCGTTTCACACCAGTCTAATGTAGAGGACGACGACACATCAATATACGAAGCACCACGTAGAATAACGAAATGCATAATCCAATCGAAAACCAATGATGTTCTAGCAGAAAAACGAATGCTGAGTTTTGCAGATTCCTCTTCCCATTTCGTTTCAATGTTATCGCCCCTCGTTTTCTATTCCATCGTCCCCTCCTTTTACCTACAACTTCTTCAACGACTGCACGGATCTTCCACTTTTGGTATAATCAGTCGTTGACAGCATGCTATTTAAAGCCACTCCACTATATCTAGGACGCTTGACATACAATTCGCAGATATATAAAATATATCCTATTTTCAGAATCTGGCTTAGAAGATGTTCGTAAAATAATTAATGTCTGCGTCTAGTTCTTAAACTTAATTAATTGCATCAGTTACAGCGGAAAATTCGGATATGAAGATCATTTAGCATGTATTTTCGTATATAGTTTCAAATGTCAAGCCAAGAATTAATCCACTAAATGATGAGAACTAATTATTAAAAGCAATTAATATTTAAGTGATCGTTACTGAATAAAACGTGTTTACTTGACATTTATAGTGACCTATGTGCGGTGGACAGCTATTATAAGACCAAACTCAGCGTCCAATGCAGACAAATAAAGTGTCAACGCACGCTGTCAGGTCGTTTTGTGAAGGAGCCTGCTATTTTTTCCCTTGTAGACATTTGTATTGAAGAGTTCTTCAAGCGCCTGTCTATTGGTGCCAAGCAAATCCCGTCTATACCCACATAGGTACGTGTACGTGTTTAGTTGGACGTAACCCAATGTCTGCTGTCTGGATCCACGCCATTGTCCACACAATCTTACACATACAATGGTGAAGACGTGTCTGATTCTATAAGTGTAATATAATGGCATTTCCTCATCTGCGTTAACCACATCATGGTGTTTGAATACTGACCGTGTTGAATGCGAACGTTATATGTAGGTGGACACGCACCGACAAATGCGGTGTGACATCTCGAAGTATCTTTGTCTGACTAATGAATGGAATAGGTATCTTGAAATATAAAGTTTTGTATATGTATTTATCTAACTAAATGAACATTGACTTATGATAAGTAAATTGTGTTCTCTACATAAAGTGTTACTTATCTAAACAAAGTATGTGAGTTAATTCCACGAACTACGTAAAGTAAATTAAAGTAAATTTAGAGATAAGACATAAACATAACCACAAGACATTGGTGGTAGCATGCACAGCGTCTCATATTCACCTATCGTGTGACGATTAGATCTGTCTACATCTGCTTTTGTAAATCATGCTATTTTAGAAAGATTACGATTAATCATATTATGCGCACATATATCAATAGTTTGCATGCCAAGCGTGTTTGGTATATGCATTGAAGAAATTAACTGGCGTTTGGTGGAGTTCCAATAAATACACATCCAACTGCTCTAATCCATACTGAATGTCGTACATACTATTGTCCAAATGGAATATATTCCATAACTTCAAATTTTCTATGTATATATATCATGGAGTTTTGATAGACAGATGTATAAAAATAACCGTTAAACCTGAGAATTGACATCATGCGGTTTTACCCTGCGAATATGTTCCAAATTTGATGCGAGTAGATTTCCCATAGCAATTCGGTTATGTCTGAGCTATCGATTTACTTCGGAATAGAAATTTGAACTAGATGGGTGCAATACTATTAACTGCTCTGTATACATCACTCAATGTTATTTTAATAATTTCTGAACGGTCTGTGTATTGTGTTAGAATAGAGCTTGTATTGTTCATTAACACTGTTCATACAGACTATACATGCTAAACTACTCTACGAAGAGGATTTAAACTCGACTTGCAATGCGACATGCTACAAACTACGGTATGGCCAGTTCAATGGCGTAATGCAATTAGAACGCATTGGATGTAATTGTTCAAATGGGTGCTGAATTCCGAAGGGCTACGAGCCGCTAAGGGTTAACGCTGGATTCACACCAACAATCGTGGATACAATCATCCTTACAACTCGTTCATTCAGCGAAGGTAGATAACCCTTCTCTAGGCACGTAGACCGCATGCATGTACGTACACATACAAGCCATTCTGATCTGGGAAACAATATACATGCCTCGAATGTTTTTTCCTTGAATAATCTCCAGGGCATCGTGTTTTCGAAACTTTCATATCCTAGCAAGTGTCCGATCGCCATGTGTAAGTTATTGCTACGAGTCTATTAGCAGATACGAGAGCTTCGTGAAACGATACCATTGTAGATTACTTTATGGAAGAACATATACCCTGACAGTGACGTATGCGCGGAATACCCTATGGTGATATATTGTATGCACTTTGAAACTTCAAAAAAAGGTCCGTCCATGACATTAAATGAAGTCTATCTAAGCTGCGATGACATGGACTTAATGCTCTCGAAGCTATATAGTGGCTTCAGAATACAATCATATTCGTTGAACTACAGATCTAGTCAACATGTCTACATTAGTGATTCCCATATGGATCAGTTGATTTTGAGTATATAATATTTTTATTAAGTAGATTATGTATCGGTTGCTTTTGAGTATATATTATTTAAGTAGATTATCCACTATATAAGTTTAAAAGGTGGCTATGTTAGTGCTGTAGGGAATACCAGTAAGGATAAAGACACACATATATACACGAATATCAATATAAAGTGTAACTGAACATATACAAATATATAGATAACAGTCTCGCGAAAGCTACAGAATGGCTACCAGAGTGAGAATTCCCAAACCATATGTTTTCAATTTCATTAGTATAATTAGTCTGTCCAAAAAAAAATGCAATGACCGAAGCAAGAATAAGTATTTATAGTATTAACACAATGACTAATTAACGTATTAACATATACACAGTGTGTTAAACTGATGCTATATTTGCGTGTATTTGTCAATGACTTAATGAATATTTCTTATGCAATACTACCATGATGAACTTCTTTTTATGAAACATTTATTTACCTACGTCAATCGATTAAACCTTAACTTGGTATGAGTATACACGTCAATATGCAATAGATGAATATGAATTGTAAGTAAAAACAAAATGATAGCATAAATTATTCAGTGAATTGTGATGAAGACGAGTCGTATTTCTTTAGAGGCATTTTCCACATGAAATTCTACTATAGCTAATGTTGTTACTCTTTTCCATTAGGGACCTGAACTGGGACGAATACCCTTGGGGGTGGCACGACTCGTGTGTGCATGCTGTGATGTAGATTGACTGCTTGGAACTCGCAGGGTGTTTGGAAAGAGCAATCACTTCACTGGAAGCACATTGGCTCATGAACTGGCATTAGGTATAGCTCTGGGAATCTGAATGTGCCTCTGAGAACGTGTTCAGTTAGGCAACTCAGAACAATGTCGAAATTGCACAGTGTGTAGGAAAATAGTAATTCATTCGCCGTACATTTGAAGAAGTTCTATAACGTTGGAGACTCACGTAATGAAATACGAGTACTCAGTATTCCTTTTGTTATGTGCTTTTATTCTTTTTTGAAATACAATAGAAGCTTTTTCTATACCTAGTGGTATGGCTGAACCAGATCAAGAATAGCGTACCTATGACGCACGAAGCTGCTTATTTGTCGTCTTATAATGGTAATTACTTTCGCTTATATAACTTAACGAGGGACAACCTATTTGTAGACACCAACTGCAAATGAGCTTAATTTCAATTGTTTGCTTGCAATAACAATTACAGATATGTTTTTAAAATCTTCAAAGCCTACATTAGCATTGCTACGCCGTACTTAATGTCATACTTCAATGAATTCTGTGATCTAGGCTCTAATTACCGTACTCCTCTAAATATTATACATGGTGGTTGCTTTTGATTATAACTTATTATTTTCAAATCATTATCCACAAAATGGTAAAACCGTATAACTTTGGTATAGTTTATTTTGTCCTCGTGTATATTTCCGGAACAGGTGACTGGGATGTGTTACATTGTAATGACTGGGATTTCCTCCATGTCGGTGTTAATAACATGAATTTAAACGAATGCACATCTAAAGGTTGTTCTTGTTCCTAACTTCATATTTCTAAGAGGTTTTATATTGTAATTAATGACATTTCAATATTAAACTGATGAACGCCAAAGGTGATACACATGACAGACGCTTTACGTTATCGTTACACGAGCCTACAGATTCATTATTCAGTCGAATCTCCTTCCCAAGATGCTATGCCGGAACAGATTATATACGTGCAGCTCAGATTTCAGAATTTCTTCTTTTTGTTTGGTGGTAAAATGATGAATAGCTAATTCCTCAGTCTAGGGACACAGACTAACTGCATAGCTGAATGAAATGTCAGCTAGAATTACTGGAAGACGCTGTAATGACCGCTAAAGTTAGTTAGATATTCATTGTTGATCATTTTGGACGCAGGAAATCTTCAGAGATTCCTATTGTTTTGCATGTTGACTTTTTTTGTTCGGATGTTCCTGGTATGTGCTGGTCTCTTTGTTCGTTCGGTTTTACCTCAGCGTCCCACATATTTCAACATCTATTTGAGTAGTATTACAAAGACTAGAAGGGGCGTGTGGTAGTGCGTTGGACATCGGAGCCAACGGTGCCAGGTTCAAATCCCGCCCCGGGAGCCCGGCATCAATGCTCGCGAAAGTTACCTGTCTGACGCGATATTGATCGTGACCGTGCAGTTATCATCCTTGTATTTGTCTGTCAGTACCACCATGTGCTCGCAGGTTTACTGCAACATTCAGCGCTACAGGTGTTCTCCTGCCCTAAACTGACAAGCCGTGATATAGTCAAATAAATTTGAAAGCGGCTCTAAACCCAAATTTAAAAAAACACAAAAAACAAAAACAAAAATACAAAAACTATCGAAAGTATGCCCATAGCGCTACATTATTTCCCCCGTACATGGACCTTCGCATCCCAATCTGCCGTTCAAGACGCTACAAGGTTATCATTCACATGTCAATCTCATCCTTCCGGGACCCACTCTCTGCTGGGTGAATAAAGGCATTGTCTAAGGTGAAACCAAATGTTTTTCAGCCTGTGGTTCAGTTTTGGGCTGGAACGAATCCTAGACAATCTCAGGTTCTCGGTCACCCATCCACGAACCAGCCGAGCTCGAACGTGCTTCACTTTAACCCTGATCAGTACAGCGGTCCAAACGGACCACAGAGAAATATTTTTTTTGTAATAACTTTATTTATTTCTGTCTATTTTTTTTAGATAGTTATCACTTACACTTATGACAACACCGTGGCTAAATATTATTTGATTTGATACAGACATAAACAAAATATATGCAATATAACGAAATATTATATACACGATTTCACTCCCATGAACGACTATAGTCGTACCCACTGACTGCCAAAGACGACTATAGTTGATAAACAATTTATATTACACATTAAGATAATCATATGCAAAATGCTAGATAATTCATCACTGACGTAATTGCTGGAACTAGACTGCAAAGTAGTATAGGTCTGCATCGATAGTTGTTGGTAAAACGTGAGGTTGAACTTTGATAAATTGCATGTTAGTAGGCTAGTGACTAGTCGCGTATGGGTGAAATACAATCATGGTACAATCCGGAAGAACACGCTGACATCACTGCTGAAATGCAAGCTAGATATGAGAAGCAAGAACAATCATCTGTTTGGATTTACTGGCCAACTTGCCATGGCTTCATACGTACCCAATGCTGTCATGCTTTCCTCCATGTCTCATTGATCAGAAATAATTACCCACTACAATTCTCACAAGGGAGGCGTTGACAACATGGACCATCTTGCTGGTATCTACTCGGTGAAACGGAAGACCAGTACTAGGCCTTAGATGCCCCTTGGTGATCTTCTTCAACGTGGTAGATGTTTCTGCGATAACAGCATACGTTATCCCAACTGGATAATCCACAAATGCCTCAGTCGTCGCCGTCTTTCTACAGCAACAGCTACAGAATCGACATGCATTGAAGAACGTCTGTGAAATCTACGTCTGCGGACCTTTGCTTGCTTGAGGTTCGTCAGTATGTAGTCCTGGGTGCTCCAGCAACCAAGAAGCAATGTTGTCTCTGTGCAAGAACCGAAGATAGGAAAGTCCTAAAAGGCTGTACCACAATGTGGAAATAATTTTTGCGCAAATCATTCGTCTCCCAGCATCTATTGTGATGAGTGACACCAAAGGTGTAAACTCGTACATTCGGAAAAGTTCATCCCAGATATTGTGTACTTGTGAAGTTGACATTCTGACGTTATTTAAATTATTTTAAGAACCATTATTACTACTACATTGCTATAGTATCCTGGGATCTGGCTTGACTCGCATTGTTAAATTTTGAGGATAAATATCCCCTGAATATAGTGTATTTTACTTCAATCATTATCATTGTATATTTAGATGGAAATCTTCCAACCTTATTTTCATCAAACTGGTAGCCCAAAACCGGGAAAATGTGAAAATGATGTGATTTATACATTTAATTAAATTAAAATATTTCTAAACCGGAATTAATTTTTTTAATTATCATATGAGGTAATCATAAATATTAATATAAATGCACTCAGAGACAAACGTATCATGAATATAAATCAGAAAGGCCTGACCTAGTTGTGGGGTCCAAACGGACCTCTATTGTACGAAATAGCAGGTTTTGACTGTACCGATGAAGGTCAACCTGAAAGGGTCAGCCATGCAATGCACGGGACCATGTTTGGGGCAATATCCACATACAAAGTTTGTGAATTGTTGAATGTTTTCCATTCAGAATATAGAATTCTTAACGTACTATTTTGTACATAACCATTCTTACATTCTTGACAGGTTTTACACAATGCAACAGACCGAACTCCAATAGAACGGTCCTAGTTTGTCTTTGTAAGATATTCATGTACTGTAGGGAACTTATTCAGTGTTCGTAATATAATGACAATATTGATCATTGCATAGTTTTTATGTCGACAGGGTTATTAACATACTTTCGCAACAATGCAATGATCAGTTGATGAGGTACTTAGTTATGTCAGGTTATATTAAGATACAACCTGAATGGCAACAAGATTCTTTGTAAATACTTCCCACAATATGCTATTTACGCCAGGTCGCCCTGGGAACAAGACAACACTTTGCGTATTGTGCCAGGATTGTTAAATCTTATCTAATGACTTGTCACAAAAACTGTTACCGTTCAGCTCCAGAGACAAGATTATCGATCCTATGGTACATATTGGATGTTGAGAGCACTTTGAAATCTTGTGTCCTCCCATGCTTTATATACGTTTTCGATCCAACCCCCCAAGCTCATCCTAATAGTACGTCCTTTTTTTCATGAAGAGTGCATGTAGCTTCTTAAATTATTGTATGTACGTTTACCATTAGACGTCGAATACTACCAGTTTATATATTAAAGTAGCATCACGACTACACAAGAGTCTATAGCCAAACGTATACTCATAAAGATCTCTAGGACGAGACTTGCCCTGAGAGTATGTCCAAGATCGTGAAGTGAAACATTGAGGCCAGACATCGGCAAGACCCAACGAGTATGCAGATCGTTTGCGCCTATAGAAAATACGATTAAAATTGTCTCCCACATGATTTGATATTGACACATAGTTTTCATCGCCAGACATCAATTATTGGACAAACATAATGTGTCTGGACTATTTCGTGAATACAGCTCATCACAAGCTGTCCTTTCTCACGGCCTTACTGTGGATGCAATATGTCATCTCCATTTGTTATTGTAAATATATTTGTACTGTATGTAATTGTCCCATCCCATAAACTCCTTTCTATTGACTGGGCTGATGTTTTGGCTTACTGTCGTTAGCCACTGTAGGCCAGAGGTGTCTAGTTGATCTGCTTATTTTGGTATGAAAACCTACAACAGTTGTTTGTCACAGTAAATCAAACGGGCACGTTTCGCCGGGTCATGATTATGGTAGTAGCACGTCGTACAGCTAGGGGATAAACGTCTACTGTTTGGAATTTAGAGGTACATACAGTAGTGCTTTATCCCCATTCTAACACGACGACAAAAACTATAAAATTCCACCGGAATATATTTTGGTGTAATACTCCTAAAACCAGCGGTTTTTCAATCGCGAATTATCGGTACCTGATTTCGTAGGCGTCGCGTATTTTGACCAATCGTTGTAGGCTATTCATCCAAGTCATGTTAGAATGCTAGATCTTTGGGGAAGTAACCAAAAACACTACCTACCTATTAATAATGGTAAAAGTTACCATAATCTATCAGAATGATAAGCAGTTCTTCGCAATGCCATACCATTTTTTGTATTCCGTGATTATATATGTCTGTCATTTAGAAGCCGTTACTGTAAAGTGTCATTGATGATAAATATATTGCATAATGGTAAAGCTGTATAAAGAGGTTCCATCGGTTGTCTAAAAGTAGATAACAATATGTGGATCATACTATTCATAACTGCTTATTAATATCATTTAAACAATACCAATGTGGGTTATCCCATGCCCTAGTGTCATGATGCCTGGTAGACAGACATTTACCGGTAATTTGGTGCTATGTTATATTTACAAATGGTCGCGACATTGTGCTAGATTCCCACAATTATTGTATTAGAATTGGTCAACTGCAGTATCACGAGAATAGAGTTTTACTTAGTATACTTTCCGAATCTCATCATTCTACACTGGTAGACCGGAAGTCCGTAGAATACGGAAGGAAGTCGTGCACTTAGTCATGATAATGGGAACATGACAGAAACATCTTAGCTATTGCAACATGGCGTATGTGCAGCCAAAGACGCCATGACAAACAACAGACAATGAGAGAAACGGAGGGAGGGTTATTCCTACATATTGTCTTTTATGTGGGGATTTGGGATCTATTTTTAGTGACACAAAACGTTCGTGACAGACAATGATGAATGATTTCCCGTTGATTTTCTACTCGCGGCAATCACCCACGTTGGAATTGAATAATAATAGTGCTATGTACTATAATCCTGTTAAATACAGCCCTTGTTTTTTCAATTAATAAATTACACGGGTGTCAGAGCCGAGTTTGCTTTATGTTGTCGACTCAAACAAGTAACTTCGTCTGTACATGTAACTCTTCACCCAGCACTAAATTGCTTCCCTTAGGATTATATGAAAATGTTCACTTGAAAAACAACTTTTCTGCACAGTCCCCATGGAGTTGAGTGCACTTTGATCTGTTGTGTTTATTGGTCCAATAATAGGCATTAGTTAGTGAGCATTTCGGAAGTGCATTATGATTTTTAGTATTAGTATTAGTATTAGTATTAGTATTAATAGTAGTAGTAGTAGTAGTAGTAGTAGTAGTAGTAGTAGTTGTACATAGTAGCACCAGTGGCCGGCTTCTAACAGTATATTAGGCGCTATATAATAAATACATTATTATGATTAATAACATCATCATTATTATTAAATGAATATTAATCAGCATTCACTAAGTAAACTTGGCATGATATAATTTAATACTGAATCTTATTATAATGTTATTAATACTTTACGGAATACTTTCAAATAATGTTAAATGTAACAAGAAGCATTTGAGGCATGTTGCTTTAGTGGAATATTCCATTTGCGGTAGTCATTAAAAAATAGACCTGGTGGAGTTAATTACATTTATTTTAATGCGTGAATTTGTTCTTGGAATTAAGTTGCATATTTGAGAAAAAGCTACGTTCGCTAAATCTTATCACTGTTGAAGCATGCACGAGATTCCCTAATAAGATTATGGTTGTAATAAATTCAGCAGATATTGAGTTAAACTGTTAAATTTAGCTTATCCTGAAACCGTACTACTTCCAATACTTCAAATCTCGACAGTTCATGGCAGAAATGACAAACATTTTCAGTTTCTTTTCGCCCGTTTAATTTCATTACTATATGCAGAGAAAACTTGTTTTAAAAAAAATATATAAATAGCCCGAAGGTTGTGTGCTATGTAGAACTTCTGTGTGTGAGTGAGTAGGTGATGAGAATATGTCACTCTATACATATTGGCGTTACACACCAGGCTGACATCTAGTAATCAGTGAAGTCAATGCTACAATAAACCCGCAAGTCAACATAAATATAATTCTTGACTAGTGGGTAATTGGTTAGTTATTACACTCGTTCTTTAAGCTCATCTTCATATAATAGCATCTGATTTTCGAGAATATGCCGTGTTTACACATGCAACTAGTAGTTTCATCCTTTGGGTTTTCACGAATAAATGAGAACATTTGGTAAATATATATATTTTTTTCTGAGAATGTATGCGATTCTGGTCATCATACTCTTTGATTTGTTCAATATCATGTTATACATACACATTGCATTCCAATGCTATATAGCCATATATTACTAGTAGGGGAAGTAAAGCGCCATATCTTTCATAGAACAGCTTCCGGTACGTGACACTGCATGACATGTGGGTGGGTATAAGGGGTTTTTATACTCCCGATGGGAAATTTATTTCCCTATAAGTTGCTCAAGCAAGATGCACAGGATATTATCAAGGTCACGTGAACCAATCAGATCAAACACTTTGACATAGAGGCAAGATAATGCATGTTGACATTTCAACTGTTAGGTTCATTTAATGTGACCGTCCAGGTGCCTTGTGCGTGGCAGTGCATACATACTTTTGCACGGTCAACTAATATAATTATATTGCACTTAACATAGAACACTCGTTATTCAGTATCCTCGTGACAGTCTATAAGCCCGGGAGGTATGGGTAAACTGGGTCACACATCATGATGCCACAGATAACTTGTCTTGTTGATACAGTTTGTGTCAAAGAACAGGACTAAAACTTTCATTAGCCACACTAATACGTGCTTAATATCATCAAGGATATCCGTGATACTATTAACAATGTTTTCAACGAGACAATGGTCAGATGTCCTGCTCTGGATGTTCATATTATGTGTCACGTATTTGTGTTTAATACGGAGTCTTAGAACTTCGTGTCTATCCACTGATATCTAATGCTATCTGTGTCGGTAATAGAACGCACTTGGTTTAAGCAGTTAAGAAGTCACGCATAAGCTCATCGTTTACAGACAAATGTTGGTAGTTGACAGGTCTGTTGGTGCAGTTGTTTGATATTTGACCGTACATTGACTTTGAAATCACATGGTAATGTAGCAGTCGAGATTGTGGGAAATATAATTGAGACCTAATCAAGGGAAATATGTAGAACCCAAACTTTGGTAGTGCACTGGTAGAACGTTTTGACGTCCGCGTTCTCTTGATATGTTTATTTCGGCTTGAAAGACAGTGTTATAGAAATGGTGTCATTATATGGGCATGCACTCACATATGCTTTAAAGTATATATGAACTGTAACATACAGTATTTATTATGTCATTTATATTTTATTCTTTTAAAAAATAAAAATGTTTTCATCGATCTACTGCACCAGGAATGACAAAGCATGGTTCCTCCGTGGGAGTACGCATTATTTGAAACCAGGACCTCTTACTGTGACAGCGGAAGATCCACACAACTAATCCCTCCAGACTTTCTTCTCGACTCCGTATGAACAATAATTGGACGAGCAGGCTTTTTTTCTCTGTTAATTATAAAATGTCTGATGGTTTTCGTAAACCTTTCAAATAAAGTTTTAAGAAGAAAATAGACTTGAGGTATTAGACTTTCTATCGTTCCTATGGCTGGAGGGTCTAATTAGGCGAATCTTCATCTAAGCTCGGAAGCCTCGTCTGAAAAACGATAACATAAAAAGAACGGTTACATCACAGGCCATTGCAATATCGGATATTTTCTTGGTCCCAACAAATAATTCAATAAAATAGAAAACTACTGGTAACCAGTTGGATATCAGACATACGGAGTAGTTTTCTAAAATGCTTAGTGCAGTAAGTTCAGCTGTACAGGTAGCCTAGGTAAATACCTTGGAATGTGACTTTGAATTGTGTTTACATAATACAAATGCATTCACAGCGGTTTACTATATGTACACTCTTAGTAAGGGGAACAACTCTTAGTAAGGGGAACAACCGCTATAAATGTTCTTGGTACATTTATCTGATCGATATCATGAGGCTTTCCTGGAACGGTGGTTAAACAAGTCTTCAGTTTAAGAATGATATTTCATGACCTCTGTTCTCATAATGTAACGTTTACACCATTTGTCGTTATTCTGGAAGTGACTCTTTACGATAACACAGCGGTGGACGGTTGATAATGTGTGTCAATATACTGCCCGTACATTGTTTACATTGCCTGAATACATTCAATGGATTTTTTTCTACATATAGCAAGTACTGTAGTTTTACCATTCTTCCATAATTTAGATTCGAGATCAGTTCGTTTGAGGCATAATCCACACAGCCATAGGACATCATTTGTCTAATGTGCTCTTAAAATGTATCATTATTTTTATCGTTGAATGTTTGCTCACAAGGTGGTATAAAGATTGTGTGTGGGTGCAGTGAAAGTAAATGCATTGACATTTTAACCTTCAGAGATGTGTTGATGAAGATAAATATGTACACTGCGTATTCTCCCCGACAATTGGGACGTTATTTCGGGATGATAAACTTGAATTTCTAGGGGATATGCTTATTTCAACTTGTAAAGTGAGAATGATGTCTACAGGTGATTAACCATCTATACGGATTCCATGGCACAAACTGGCCGCAGCTAATATCTAGGAAGGCACTTGCATTAATCTTTTCCATGGAATCAAATTATATATCTGTAAATCCCCGGTGTCAATAAAATTTAAGATGGTTTATTGGCATTTCTCAGTTCAACGCAGCAATGCGGCTCCCTCTGGGCTAGACTTGGGTGAACATGGAGGTGGTATTATCAACTCACATACAAAGAAACCTCGTTTATTCCTATAACTCTGGGACTTCATTTATACCTCCCAAAGCCGATGTGAAGGAACATTCTGACTTTGCATCATACACGACCTGGTTAGGGTCATGTGGATTTCATATCGCCAACTGTAATGAAAGAGTTATGATTGCAAAAGGTTCCCCCGGGAGCGTTATATCAAATCAGTGGCCTCATTACCAGAGCAGGTCAAACATCTGAGATCCCGCTGGCAAGGTGCTGCTGCCATTGACTGTGTTCTATGCATATGTAAGCTAGTTACAAGGGTTGAGGCGGCCAACGTCACATTCAGCTTGGCTAAAGTTGTTAATATTCCCAGTGATGAATGCGACTACATGTGTGTATTGCAATATCATCGGACTCATTAACGTCAGTTTTCTTCAGAGGTTTCCAATATTAATCTGTTGTTGGTGATGTATCGATACCGTGCTTCAATACGCCGTGATTGATAAGTACCTTACAAAGGGTTGAAAGGTATTAGTTGGCGATGCCATCCATGGATTCTAGATATCAATGTTGTATACTTGTGTGTATTGCGGTAGTAACATTATAGTTTTCTTTATTGAAAGTATCGTTGGTTGGCTTAAAGCTGTCATATTGAATATCAATCTCATAGAATAAGTATTCCGTAAACAACGTGGGAAATGAATATTATGTCGTTCTTATGCATTGTGTTCAATGGCTATGTTCATCCACAATCCTGTACATGAATCACCGTGTCTGACAAAAGCACAAGTACGTGATGCCATGGTAAACTAATCAACTGATTGAATAACTCTTATCACAAAAGAGTCATGCCCCTTCATCTGCTCTTTAATGCATTGACAGCATATGACCATATATCAAGCGTTCGATTGCTTACGTCAGTATGCCAACCTGTTTAGCTGGTATGAAATCTCGAAGAAATACCAAAGGTCGCGGCTAAACATTTGTGACACAATCATGAACGATCAACAATCCTATTCCATTTTCCTCATAGCTGTGGATCAATGATAAGGAGTTCAAGGCTTAGAATGAATCTCTCAATACGAAACTGATACTTGTGTCCCCTCCTTCAGATTGACAAAGCCTTAAAGTAATATGGAGCCGATCACTTGATTTAACAATTTGGACCCAATCCCCCTGAGGAACCCGTAGAACTGCATGTAATGTCTTCATATATTAGATGTAGGTTTAGGGAAAACTTTCCCCATCACAGTTTCATCTATTGATTGCCGCGACGGTCCCGTTTCATCTTATTTGGGAAACCTCAGAGAATGTGTTCCAGACTAACGAGTCCTCGGAAGAGTTAGCAAACATTAACCTGGTAGCCTACAGCTTATCTTTGGGAGGACAGCTGACCTGAGGGGTTGGTGAAACAAATACACTTCGATTCCTCTATTTACGGAGTTGACTGGTGATTTCCAATGCTAAGAGTGCTACAATAACGAACGTGTGGCCGTACCCCACATATCACCACTCAGTTACAGTGGTGCGTCTTCATGATCTCTGTCATATTGACTATTGGGCTTCACCATACCTTCCAGGCATCCATAATTCAATCATGTTATTAGCGTTACCAGTGTCATGCCCTTACCTCTAATGTTCAATCTAAAGACTCAATGAAATAATTATAATTTGCTTTATTTTTCAAAATGAGTGATGTGGAAACCATATTGGTTTTAGAGTTGACCCGAACATATTCTAATGACACGAATGAAAATACAAATCCATTGGGTCCTTCAATCGCTCTGGCCAAAACTGACTTGATACTTACTGTTAACCAACGGAAACCCATAAACGTGTACTCTGTTCCTTATAGAAATGTATCTGAAATTATATGTGTATACTTCTTGAATATAATAATAAAGGCATAAAGATAACAATTCGTGCGTAGGTAAATAAATGTAAGGACGGATGAACGTTCAGGTTTTACCTTGAAAATATAGTTCCAAGATCGTTAGTTTAAATGTATTTGTATGCATGTCAAACAACTTATTAAGTTGTGTATCGTATGTAAAGACCATGATACGGGACTAGCAACGTAAAGTTTGTAACATAAACTCTATATACGTATACAGAAATTACTATTCAAGTGTCCAATGGTGGTTGTTTAGTTCAACACCCCTTATCTGTCTGAAACAAATTGAAAATATGGATGAACAATGCTATGACGGGTCGGAGGTTTGTAGATATCCGGGGCCATGTTCCAGTTATACGTAACGACATCGTTGAACCTTCGACGAGGAAAGTTTGCCTCTTTCGGGATCATCAAATTTTCCTTCACGGCATACGATAGCTTCAGGAACGTGGCCCCTGGTTGTTCCAGGCAAAAGCTATACAGGCACATTATGTTGAAAAGCAGGACGATATCAGATCCAAACCACAACGCAGCTGGTAAACTGGTTTGTATATCACATCTGGTGTGCATCTATCTACACAAACAGTGAGAAGCCACCTTGATGTGAGATGATTGCAGTCTCTGAGGCCCGTCATACAGATATATTTGGCCAGGAAAGATTAGCCAAGGCTAACTAACATGTATGAACTATCACTGATCAGAGGCCGGTGCTCGTAACAGGCGACTTGTGTTTCTGCTTGAACGCCACAGACAAGAGTGAAAGGAGTAGGAGGCGATTGAACACCCATGTGTTTGTATAACAGGACCGAAGTGATGGGAGGCCCGGTGGGTTCTTGATCTGGGGCGGAACAACTCTTTTTGTAGGGAGGACTGTTCAGAACGTTATGAGACGACTTACAATTATTGGGATTCGGCACAGATACGAAGTCATCTACCTCAAACCTCCAGCAGCTGCCTTTGGCCCTCAGATCATTCTCAGTGACTACTTATAACAAGAGGCGATAGAATAAATTGTTGCACAGTTTAATCTAAACCAATGCACTGTCCCAACAGGCGTGACTTATGGTTAATGGTGAACTAGGCAAAGTCATACCTAATCAAAAATACCAAAACAAAAACAAACTATAGCACGTTAGCTAAAAACAATCCATCTTAGAACTTCAATGAAACTTTATATACTACTGTGAATAGCAACATACAGCCGCTCTTACAAATGACTATCAAATATTAAACAAAGTTTAAACGATTGTGGTTTAACTTATTTATTTGAAAACCCTGATGATTGTAATTTTAGAATAGATTTGCGAGTTGAGAATACTCTCCGCGATCAGTTTCTACAGGAGTGGGAAAACAGCATGATTATCAAAGATACCATAACATTTAAAACATATATTTTGCTTCCGGAAATAATTACTAAACATATTCTAAAATTCAGAACAACCAATCATATACTCCGAATAGAAACTGGGCACTGGGGAAATATTCCAAAAGAAAATAGAATATAAAGTGTGACCGTATAGGATATTAACTTACATATTAACTAATATCATTATAAGTATAAGTATAAGTATTTTTTCCGGAAGAAATCTTCAGTTTATTCACTAAAGAATTGTTTCATCCAATCTTCTTCAAATATAAACAAGGACGTAGTGTGCATATTTATTAGGTTTTCTAGTTATTGTTTATTAACTAAATTTGACTGTGTATTACTGTAGTTGTCTACCACTCGTTTGTGTCGAACACGCGGGTATTGCCTCCCCGTTGTCGTAAAATTCGAGAGATTGTCAGGACACATCCGTATGTGAATGTTTTATTATTAAGTTAACCATGACAGTAGTGATTATATTTGTCAATCAGTGTACATCGAAACTAAAGACTTAAGTTGAATGTACAATGTGGTTATCAGTAGACCAAATGCCAGTCATCTTTCAATTCTAGATAATTAGATGTCATAATGGTGATGCAAATATCGTGGTGATAATAGTACGTGTATATTATCCAGTTATATATATTTCCAAAAGATAATAATGGCTCCAGGAAGGCGTACACATCAACATTACATGATGATAATATGCAGGATTTCTCAATATCACTCCATAGTGAAATTAGGTATAGGATATTCGAGCTTTTACGAGTGATTCGCGCTTAATGATGAAGTTTTGTGTTTGCTTTGAATTTAGGTTTCGAAACGCGTTAATGAGTTTACGACTGCAGAAAGAAAACAAACTGCAGTACGCGTAGCCACGAGTGTTGCAGTAAGAATGACAACCATGATGATACTAAGAAGAAGGAGAAGAAGAAGAAGAAGAAGAAGAAGAAGAGGAAGAAGAAGATGAAGAAGAAGAAGATGAAGAAGAAGAAGAAGAAGAAGAAGAGAGAGAGATTAAGTGGGAGATGGAAGTAGAACAGCATGAAGCTTTATGGGCGGGAGAGTGTGGATGTGTGGTAGAATAGAAACTACTTCGGACTTGATTAGATATTAATATAATGGTAGAATACGAAAATGGTCATCTCTCTAGATACATTGGTTGGTTTAAGTAAAGGTACAGTAACGTTGCCAGCGGAAGTCTTCATCTGATGCCGTTGTTCCCCGGGAAAACAATCCAGAGAGTTCCTCTAGTATAGTGATAAATAACTTCCTGCAAATACATAGCGACATGGGACGTGTGATGCATGAATGGTTGGTATTGTAATAAATATGTATGTTCTGACACTGTCTAATTTGGAGATCGGAATCCAATTAGTGAGAAAGTAATGTGTTAACATGGCTTTAGGAAGCGAAGGATGCTTCAGTCAAAATTAATACACATAAATCATTTACTGAAGTTGTGCCGATTTATAGTCCACTAGAGATGCATAATGTTTAGAACGTATTTTCAGATATATTCATTTTAATAATGGTTCCGACTGGGAATACAGTAGTTCTTGAAAGATGCTTTCTTTAACAGCCCTGAGGATCAGGCAGTGCACTTGGTATTCAGGCTATACATTGGCCCATTGGGTGTATACATATGAGTATTTAATACTGGAAGGAGATCATTTTGCACTTAGGCTCATGACTCCTACTCCAGGATTGTCTTGAGTTATTTATAATTATTTGATTGGACATAAAATATACGAGGTCCATGATTTGTCTACCTGGGACAACTTACTTTATTATTAGAACACCTGATACAGAGAACTATATTTCTCTGCTAATTAGTGTGTAACGTGAAACGTACTTTCTGAAATATGTCTGAGCAACGTTCGTGCTACGTCGTGTACAAACTAAACGTACTTGTAGCTTAGTTCACTTCCCACACTAAAATTCTGAGATACACAAATTGAACGTGCTAAAGAATTTGTTTCCCAATCAATCTTTAGATCGCTATAAGAATATCTCACACTAGATTTTACTTGACGTTATTACTTGTAGATGTCTACTCGAAGAAACGTCCTCTTGTCGTTGATTAGAGAATTGAGTTAGTTTTACTACATCGGTGCACTTTATAAGTAGGACCAGACGAACACTTCGACAAGTACATGGACGGACGGTCGAAATGACTGGAAGAGCAGCTCTACATACTAAGCAAGTAATAGATTTTGGTTTCCCTCACCATACTGGAATAATAATTAGCATTAATCTTCTGATAAGATCTACACATTTGACTGTATAACGATAGTATGAGTGTCAATTTAGGTCATGTTTCTGTTTTGCTGTAGGGATTGCTCCGCGATTGATGGCTAAGCAAACTAAAACTGTACTTACGAAAATGTATTTTATATGTCACTGAAAGTCCATACATGTAGCTGATATGCGTGGTAATGGTCATTAACATTAGATTTGTATGCTTACCATTTGAATAACGTGATTGGATTGCCGGGAGATTGTAGATACGTTAAATAAAATGTCAATTCAGTTGTTACTAACACAGACGCACACACACACACACACATACACACACATACACACATACACACACATACACACACACACACACATATATATATATATATATATATATATATACACATATCACCTCGGATAGCCACGTATTGGATATCTTCTTAATTGAATGATCTTAGGTAGGTCAAATCCTCTTAGAAACTATTAAATGTATAATATTATTATGTACGTGTAAGTATGGATAATAACTCATTTTCTCTTTGAATTTTCACTTTAAATCAAGATCCCCATTATATTTGTATATCATTTGTCAATTTTATATTTTAAAATATCTGCGCATTCAATGATAAAAAAAAGTAGATACACGTAAGTAATTTCTCATTGTAGATACCATAGTATCCTTAGATCAGCTGTAGGTTCAAAGGTCTTATAATAGGTAATAATTACCGGGTAATGGAATGTTACTGTTGGTGTACATGATATCATTGGTCTGGTCGAGTATCCGTCTTTGGGTGGTATAATTATTAATATAAATAATCGCCAGGCCGTCATTGATGTATTAACCCAATTCGATAAATGTGGTGTTAAATTTGAAATTAGTCAGGTCTGGTGTGACTACGTAACCTCTCTCAATGGTGTCACAATATTCTCATGACGTCATTGTCATAAAATACGTCTTGCCTCCAAGTCGCGTTAAATTGATTCTACTCGTGCGTGTACGTAAGATGGTGTGAATTACTATTTAAGCGTGGGCTGTATGAGATGTCAGACCATATACTATGGTCTCTGGAGATGTACAGCCTTCATACTAGACTACGTGTGGATCTTCTCCAACTAGAAATATCACCGGATACCATCAGAGCACTAAGTGAAGATGTCACAATGAAAATGTCACCTCTCCACATTTCCGGGGTATAAAATAAACATAATTGACATAGAGTCTGTATCCTTGTAGACATACTTATCATTATAAATCTGTTCGAATATGATCTGCTCAACACATTTCCAATCAATGCAATGAAATATACTGTCCGATGTACTACCCAGGGATGTGGCCTTCTAGATTTATGACCTTTAGGTAGCTCGGGTCAATGACGTACTGCTTTTTTTTTAATGGAGAACTTCGCTGGCCTTGCACTGTACCGTTGCGGCAATTCGTGGATGTCGCAGTCTACAAGCAGTGATGAAAAGCAGCGCTTTACATGCACACAAACAGTTTTACCGATGGATGTGCAAAAGTTAAAAGTTAGAATCATTTTAATTTCGTAGTATACTGAACATGACACATGAGTACATTCTAAGTGAGGTTTCCACTATCAATGCTTCAAGAAGTTAGTTGCTGCTGATTATACGATTTTCTCACGAAGGACACATTTGATATGTTATTTATTATAGGTACGTGTCGATATCTTTCATTATTTGCAGTTCATGTCACATGAATAAGAAACAAACTTCAGGAATTATAAGAAGTATACAGGAGCTTGATATATTTTCTTAATCACATGATATAGCTTTTATATAGATTAGAACACGTTGTAAGTAAACTTCCTGTAAGTTGGCATTTCAGTAGATACTGGCACACTTGTGAGAATATGGTGTGGTGGCTGCATGCTAACTTCAATACAGGTACAGCTAACCATAGTTGACCGACCAGCGCTCGGAGTTCCCCGCACGATCTCGTAGGCTATTTGAATTTGCGAGTAAGCGAAGTAAAGTATAAAGGCACGTAGTGGATCATCTGTATAAGAGATACATATATAGTGGTGGGCAGAGACTAGACAAGACAAGACAAATTAAGAGAGAGCTGAGCGGAGAGAGTGAAAGACGAGATCTGCTGCTTCGAGTGAATTTACCGAGTTAGGGTACTGGCAGCATCTGTTTCAAACATCGATTACGACACATTAATTTAATTTGAAGACTTCCATTTCTGGAGTGAAATTAGCGCTACATTCAGTTTATGCATTTTCAGGCGGACTGGATGGACTTTTTTGCTGTCTTAAACCCCATATTGATTAAATTCCTATTGATTTGTTTTTCCTAGGAATACTTCGATATTACATGTTTTTTTTCTTTCTTGGACGAGTTCCAATAGCGGACATGATCCAATAACGCATTGTCGTACAGCCAGATCTAAAAACACACGCCGTTATGATACATACTAGCCTCTGACCAGATATTTCTCAGAAACTTGTCATTCCATCTATAGATTACCTTTCGTATTACTTCTGGCTAGTAGATAGGTATATAGACCTGGCGGAATTAATATAATTCAAGTGTTATATTTAATCACACCTACTGGTCTGTAATTAAGGCACTAGGTGTACTAGCCAGGAACTGTCCCGGAGCTACAGACTGAAGCAAGGTTTATTACATCCGCAATATCCTTGTAGGAAAGTTCCATCACATGGACACGGACATCCACCAACGTCCTCTGATGTTGATTGCCAATGTCACGAACATTGTCCCCTTGGCTAACTCACTGGGTACTATTCTATTCTGCTTTAGTACTATAGTAACTTGTAAACTGTAGGGCTGGGTATTGGTGCAACATTTCCAATAGGATACGTATTGTGATACGACCGACCGATATTGCAATACACATATAACATTATTAGCTAGAAGTTAGTATATTTTGTATTTGATGTTTATTCACGCTTTAGTTACTAGTACTGATCAGCAGAGTCAGTTGCAGACGTTCTTGTTTAACATGTGTAATTAAGAAACCAAATGTTGGATATTATTATAAGCGACTAGATTACATAGTTAGTGAACGTATCATCATTACCTTGTTTGCTAATATACCCCTTGCAGGGAGAATGCCCGTTGATTTCGCATGTACATGAATATCAACATGTACATATATGTTTACCACTGTATTGTTCTCCAAAAGCCAATCAATGTGATTTTCAATAATACGTTCTGTTCTGGTCTATATAATAGAAACAAGTGCTCAGTGATGAGTAGACAATGCAAGTGCAAACCTTCAACTTCTTGGAAAACGGAAGCTTAGTGTTGTATACTCCCCAGAGAGTTGAGAGGGAGAGGGAGTGTACACTGATTTATTGACAGGAGTCTTGCATGTAGTGTATGAACGTGCTTTTGGAACGTGGATTTGGATAAGGACCAATGCACATAGCTCAGGCTGAAGTTGAGCACGATCGAGCTCGGGTAGTTCGTAGATGGGTGACTGAGAACCGAGAGTGTATTTAGGATCCGTTCCTGCCCCACACCGGGACACAGGCTGAAAAACCTGTGGTGTCGGCCTAGAAAATGCCTGTATTCACCCTGCAGGGAATGGGTACCCGGTAGGATGAGATGGTATTGTGAATGATAACCATCTAGCGCTGGAAAAGGAAGCTTGGGATGTATACCCCCAGGTGTTTGAGAAGGAACACTGCGTGCACAGTGATCTATTGTCCGGGGTAATAAAGTAGCTCGATGAGCATGCGTTAGGGGATGGATCCGGTGCATTATGATTATTATGATTAAATAATGAATGAATGAATGAGCACCTTAACACCAAGCCATTGTATATCTTGTTGCTGATAAATTAGCTCGACTCTTATCGGCCGCATTGACAACATTGACTAACGTACATTGTAAATCAGAGATGCTTTCTTGGGCGTTCGTTAGCGGTCTCGTTGGTTGATGTATGTTTATTCTCAATCAATTAATCATTGCTATACAACATCCGTGCCATCAAACAATAACATCAAAGAATAATATGACCGAGAGGTTCATCAATATAGTTCATGCAAGTACTACTCAACTATTCAACATATACGGCAAACACCAGTGTTTGATCAATGTGAAAAGGTACTTTTGTAATTGATGAACAGTCACGTAGTATGATTGTAATGTTGCTTTCAATTTACTTCGAGAATTCGTAATCTGTATTCAAAGGAAGAAATAATTAATACAGAATGATGAATATATCTTTCTTTTAGATTCAATAGCAAATATGGCTTACGACGTCTTCTGATTATTACAATATTAACTTTATATGACATAGCGACTCGTTCTGTTTATCAGAAATTGTAGTATAAGTCAGAATATGCTTATACTGAAGAGTGATATAGTTTATCACTAATTTTGATTTGCACATGAAAGTAATAGATTGTATTATCTCCCTATGCCTAAGTAAAAACTAGTCTAACGCAACAGTGCACGGCATAAAAAAATAATTAGTTCTCCCATCTCATTGTATATATATATATACATATTGTAACGTATATGGAATAACAAAGGGGCGACTGTATAAATAGTCTCAAGTACAACATTACATTATAACAAAAGAAGTGGTATGTGGTATAAATAATTCTCATTGTTCGCTTTGTAGAACAGTAATACAGAACGCCTATGTCGTTGAACGTTTTCTTTAATATTCTATTTACCATCAAATATAAAAAGGCGGCATGCTCATATTAGAACTTCTAATTATAGACATCCAATAGAAACAGGTAGATGTCGTAACATTAAAAGGGGAATCTAATTTAACAATTATATGTGTGGCTAGTCCTCAATGGGAGATCACTTTCTATGTCTATGTCCAAAATACAGCAACGTTAGAAACATATATGATGTATATTTATCAACTCACTTTAATGTGATTCCCAAATACATACTACACATGGTACTTGGAATTACAACTTCAATACTTTCAAAGATAAATGTTCGCATGTGATCACAGGTTTCCACCTGATTTAAAAGGGACGAATTCTAATGAATACGAATTGCTTGTGCATTAAACATGTATGCATCCCATCATTGTGAATACTTTATTGTTGACTTTGAGAAGATAAATCTTTCAATACTGATTAGCAGGCTTAAGATGTTGGGAAATGAAAATGTTTGATGTATTTCAAACGTCAATTTCAATCAGAGATCACTTGTATTCTTATTCTTGGGCTCCGCTGGACCGAAAGTAGATAACCTGGTTTCCTTTTACACCGAAATAAGTCAAACATCAAGCTATAGGGATTGATTTCGGCCTGAAAGGTCATTTATACTCAGACAATTTATATGAGTCAACCTACGAATACAACTGAAGTTCTAAAAAAAACCACTATATGAATACGTAAATATTAATGCACTTCGTAATTATATAAGCTTCTATGCTCCCCATAGGTCTTTCAGTTAGACATACGAGAGACACTGAAGACAGTTAGACATAGGAGTCTTTCAGTTAGACATACGAGAGACATTGATGACAGTTAGACATAGGAGTCTTTCAGTTAGACATACGAGAGACATTGATGACAGTTAGACATATGAGTCTTTCAGTTAGACATACGAGAGACACTGACGACAGTTAGACATATGAGTCTTTCAGTTAGACATACGAGAGACATTGACGACAGTTATAGTTTTAGACATTGGCATGGAGCTGAATCAGTCAAAGATCTAAAGAAACGTTTATAGTCTGAGCAGGATTTAATGATTTAGTGAGACTACATGATACGTTCATACACGCTGCATTTCATAAGCATTATGATAATTAAAAGGTATATCCATTATTAAAAAGTTGACATCAGTCACGTTTTACTATCCACATTGATAAAAAAAATTAAAAAAAGATACATTGAAAATTGAATAATAATAGCTACACGACTTCATTTAAAAAATAGTACTTTTGTCAGTGAACACTAATTACTGAAGCGTAGGTCCTCCACGGGAATATACGTACATCAATAGTACGTTTTACATTCGTTTATGAATAATAGTCATATTCTGTTGTACGATTCAGAATACAATATGACGTATCAATTATTGGTATCGGAGGTACTAATCAAGGCCAAAACGGGGCAGACTATTCAATGTGAAGATAGGCCATATGATTTGGTATATATAAAGTACTCGTTCAATTATTATATGAATATCAGTTGGAAATAGATAGTACTTAGAAACTATGTCGTACAACAAATAGTTCATGTGACTAATGTCAGTGAAGTGAACTTCAAAATAATTGCACACGTGATTGCAAACGTTGGGATATTATCCCAAGATACTGTCACAGTTAAAATTATTATTAAGCAATAACTGAGAGGACGATGGTGCGTGTGTAAGTTATGGTACACACGACCCAGCACCTGTCATCACAGGAGTGTTAACCCTCTCCGTGCTGGAGCGATCACAGTCGCTCTGGAAAACTATCACAGGCAGGCAATTTGTATAAAAAATTCCATTGAAAATTATCCCACACGCCGAGATTACTATAATCAACTCAGCATTTAGTATGTGAAAAATAGTATGACACGTCTGGAGAGCAGAACCATATTCCTATTTAAACAACCGGCCTTTCAGGGCCAATCACCCCGCAGTAAAGCCATCCAGTGTTGTTCAATCTGGCTTTGTGCTCCTGTTTATATGATAATAATATTATATAATAAATGATCCCGCCTCATTACAGAGCTACACCCCATGGACCACTGACATCAACAAGTGTACACTGTGACAATACCATGTTTTACCTTTTGTTATATTTGCTAAATATTGGTACCGGTATTCTACAAATATTCATATTTGATAATCCACATTTTGATGTGGTCGTAGTATTGCAGCACTGACGACAGTCTATTATGTTCCGTAAAAGGAGTCTATTGTTTGCTTTACGTGCAAACTGGGCATGCATTTTGTCAAAGAATGCTATAGTGATACAACCGGATATTGTGTAATGACAAATTAATAATTTAGATAGTTATTAGCTTATCATGTTATATTACCTCGTGGACATAATATAATATAATGAGGATGGTAAAAGAAGACATTTTCCTTATTCCTTAAGAAAAATATTTTATTCATCGTATATATTTAGTCGCCAAGAGACTTCGTTTTCACTATAGAGTTTGAAATAAATAGTTTATCCCAGACTGGATAAATTAAATCATAGTAGCCACACTTCTCGTGCTTGGTTCCAGTATACTCGTAGTACGTAGTATAGACGTAGTACCGTTACCAACATGTCTAACTACATGACTAACAATGTGCTATTACCTACATTGACCGATGCCAAAATAGATGTTTCTAAACCTAGAAATCAACGGAACTCAATATGAATAATTTGACTTGGAAAGAAACTACCGGTATCCAGTTGAGCATAGCATTATAACGGTCATTATCCTACCTTACATATGTAAGTTTCTTCTGTTTACGTGACTATTACAAATATCAATATACCCGCAAATAATTCACTTATTTCCCGCTGCTATGACAACGCCATAATACCTTTCTACCATACGAGTCGAGAGCTGTCGTCATGACGTCACCGTGATCTATGAGGTCACAACTGCTAAGTACGGCCACACCTGCCTATGACTTTTTCCAGACAAACAAACGTTTTTGATTGAATTTAGACATGTTCACGTACAGTAACATGACGGTAGGATACATTTTCGTTGTCAACTCGTCCCTCGGGGTATATGGATTGATGTGCCCCGCTTGAGGGCTCTCTGAAGCGGGGTGCATAATTCCATATACCCATCGTGGCGAGTGATTATACAATCACATATATTTTAGGTTACATTGACATTGATGTCAACATAACCTGAACTATATGTGGCAATGACTGTTATAAAGTAATGCATTATATTAACCACTATGTCCACCTGTTCAAGTGAACTTTCTTTTAAAAGCAGATCGTCTGAAAGACTGACATATTGAACCTGTTACGCTAGACAAACATTGAGTATATTAATACAAACAGATATTAATTTGAACGACGTCATTTCTTTAGCAGCAGATTTTAACAGACCAGGTTATCGTGGCGCTGTAGGAAATGTTTGATCGCCATGTACAACAGATCGCTACCAGGGGTCTTATGGTCTCGTATGGAAGTTTCGTAAAACGATGCCCAAAACCTTTATTTGGCTTAGGCCGAAAAACACCGGTAACCATGTAGGCCTACCACTAAGAGTAATATGTTTCTGTTTGGAAATTCGTTTCTGACTGAAAAAGGATGATGATCGTAATAGTCGTACAATGTGCAATGTCGTTCTTCCTCATGACTGGTGTTATGCGCTAAGTAGTCCTGTGCACGGGTTTAATGCATAGGAGAACATTCTACATATAGATCAACTCAACACCTCTATACTGTACATTACAGATATCTTATCAGAACAATCTGTCCACGTGGAAGCATGTGTCCCGGGGCCAATAATGTTGTCTTATGGAACTTTGGTACTTTGTACGGCCTTTATGGTGTTGTGTCCGAGCGCTGATTGTGGGGATATGGTACAGCTGTGGATCCAGTGAAGACAACGAGGTTCTGATGCTTCAGACTTTATTTGGCGGGCAGCGTACGACCTCACTTCCCAACCTCTCGGTTTCTGTCGTACCTGCTCTTGTATACACATCGACATCATATACATTGTAAATCTTACCTATCTTATTACTTAACCCTACATTTCTAATACCTATTAACTGTCCTATTCTATCATAATTTCTACCTATTCTACTATCTGACCTTTTACTTTAACATAACTCCGGACGCTATTCGTCTTACTATTTAACCTAATATATACATGACGCTAGTCGCCGTAGATACCTCCTATCATACATGTTATGACATCCAAAGTATCCACACTGCGTTCTCGCTATGCGGGCTATCATTACTTCAACGACTGAGCCTTCATTGATTAACATGACACATGTTTTCCTACAGTCTCTACAGACAGACTGGAAGAACTCATACACGACTGGACACTGGAATATTTGATGTTCAATTCCTTTCACGAATCCAATCAAGTGAATTGGAAATAATGACTGTGGCACACACGCCGAAACAGAAATAGGCATAGGTCATCCAATTCTAATCATTTATTCGGCCATCTTTGATCCTTTTGGTGACACTTGTGACAGGCTGATATCGGACATAATGTCAAGGGACAATCTACTGTAAATGTCATATGAAATAACAACGACCGATCACATAATACACTGACATCGGTCCAGATAATTGACATTTACAAATGCGATGTAATAAATACCCCGCAGACAATGATACGGTAGGCAATGCATTCATTTCTAGAACTCAATGACAGGTATTTCAGATTCTTGTTTGTTATTACATAATTGTGGGGCGGGTGGTAGCGCAGTGGTAGAGCAGTTGGACTTCGGAGCCAAAGGTTCCAGGTTTAAATCAATGTTCGCGAAAGTTACCTTTCCGACGCGATATTGATAGGATGTGGCAATGCAGTTAGTTTCCTAACCAGCCGGTGCTCGCAGGTTTACTGCAACATTCAGCGCTACGGATGTTGCGGGTTTCCTCCTGCCCTAAAAACTGA
>JAUTBT010056695.1:0-15212 GCA_032361225.1 Lepetodrilus schrolli | reverse complement strand
GTGACCGGGGTAATAATGTAGCGCTATGAGCATGCTTTCGAGCGTGGATTTGGCGCAATATAAATATTCACATTATTGTTATTATTATTATTGACGACAAATTGCGAACGGCATTCGCGAGGGAGTTTCCATAATGTCAATTTAGTTTCCATGAGTCAGAAAGTGCGAGGAATGTGACACAACTTTGTGACTAATTGGAGACAAAAATGAGAATCTGACATTCCGGGCGCGAGACAGGCGCGAGACAGGCGCGAACTGCCGTGGGACCCCTGGGACATTCGCGCGACAGTGGCAAGTGACAAACATTCGTTAATTTTGGCCCAAATCTTGCCGGGAGTTCGGGTGACATTCGTGCGACATTCGCAAATGTGTCGTAAGTACCAATTCAGTGTGATTCCAACTGAAAATTGTCGCTGATTCGTGTATTTTCTAGCAATTTTGTGTCGCAGCCCAGCGAGACATTACTTTTATGTAGGTGGACTTAAAGCAAAACTTTCTCACGGATATTTTTTCCATTTGTACTTTTTTTTTCTAAACATATATTCAATATTACTTGGGTGAAATGTCACGTTCCTACGTCACTGAATAAGGCCATGACAAACGTCACTGAATATGCCCATGACAAACGTCACTGAATATGCTCAGGACAAATTGATTCTTGTTTTATGGGGAAACCATTCATCCATTGTTTACAAGTTTAAGCTATCGCTATTTTCTTTACTTATCTCGACGACCTCCCACGGCAAAGTTTATCGGGCAATTTACTAGCATTTACAATGCTCCATGTCATATATCACACGCCAGTTAATTGGAACTAGCTAAGGTGCCTTCTACAAGTTGATTTTAAAATGAGATCGAGTGCCGTTAGATGCACATGTTTCTGAATAATTGTAAACTTTCAGTACATACGTAGTATATAATAAATTTTATTCCAGTAATATAATGTCACTATCATACCAGACACATTATTGGCGCTAGAGCTAAGTCGAATAGGATTACAGCAATTATACTTCAGAGTAATTCCGCTCGATAAACTGTGCTGTGAGAGTGCGCATGCTCATAATAAAATACGTCATACATGTTAGTTGAGGAAAATCCATTAGGGCATCGCATCTCTAAGGCATTTGAAAGTTAAAATTATTGTACCAACAATGCAATGAGTTAATTCAAATTACATGATGGTATTCCTAAATAAAGATTATGGGATGTCCGTGTAAGGGCTGCTTTAAAAGAAGCAGAAGCCCACTAACCAGCTGCTAGACTCGACATCCATTTTTCTTGCACGGAGTAAACAACGAACATTACAGTGGCAGTGAGAAGAGCCGTCAAGTACCGAGTCCTATATCTGAAAACCGGTAAGTAAACATATTTACCAAACACACACACACACACACACACACACAGACACACACACTAAGTACACAAAATAAAGGAACCCTAAATGGGGGTGGTAGTTTCATGGTATGGGGTGGGAATACAGACAACTTGAGATCATGTTTGGTTATGATCCACGGCAACTTAGCAGGTCAACGATACGTTGATGGAATCTTAAGGCCCGCTGATGTTCCCAAGGCTCACAGAATATGATAAAATTTTGTCTCTGACCACCGTTTACTAAAGTATTGATTTTTCAATAAAGCCACCTCCCAACATGATAATCAGGGTTCCTTTGTTTTTTGTGTGCTCTACAATGAATGACGGCGCATCCCAAGGGTGACAATTCATCGTTTAATTTCGACTATGCCTGTCAAATGGATATATAGAGATTATTAACCTCGTGTCTTTAGATATCGTCTATATCCTGCATTTAGTGATACTCTTTGTATTAGACGAGCTTCAGCGAGTGTAATACACAAAGATTATCCCTAATGCAAGATATAGACGATATCTAAAGACACGAGGTCAATAATCTCTTTATCATCTAATGTCAAGCTTAAATACTGCTCTATGTGAAGAAAACATCAGCTTGTGAATTAACATTTTAAAGTTACGCGTAGGAATACATGCAGGTCACGCATTGATAAATACACCAAAGGAAAAATAACAACTTAAAAAAGAAAATTCTTATTTTTATTACAAATTGTGAATATATTAAATCTAGTCGATTAGCATAGTCTCCGATCATAATTTTCATCTTGTTTACTATTTCCATACGGTAGCATTTATAAATAGTAGTATGACGTCACATGAAAATGATGTCATGTGAAATTAACTCCCTAATTTGCATAGTTATTAGTCATGCAAAGTAGCATGATACACGAAATATCTGTATACTTCCTTGTTCTCATACTTACTGGAATTGCATTTTTATTACTGATTATTTCAAGGTATATTGGTAACATTTGAATAAATACTGTATTATTTTATATGTATGAACATAATATCTGGCAAAATTCAACATATTATATAGAAACAAATGGCAAAAACAGTGTAAATAATGTCATATTCAACTTTCCATTAGATGATATAAATAAATATATATCCAACTATATATAACTGTTGTTTCTGCCCGGATTTCTCGAAAATAGGCACAATCAGTTCATTTTCCTCGGATGCAGTTTTCAGTTAACAATTGGAACCGAGTTTTATTTTCCATAAATGAAAATTGCTGTGAAGTTAAAACCTCGGACTTATTAAGCATATTTCGAGAGATCGGTGACAGATGAGGCGAGGCATATGTAAGTCAGCGTAACTGGGACAAGACAGGTAAGTAGTTTTAAGGTAAGTAATTTTAAGGACGTAACTTAGGACGTAACTTGAACTAGTTTAAAAGTAAATAATGATGTATTAAATTACATTGATTTAAAAGCTTATGTAAATTTCAAATCACGGGCGTGAACAGCAGTGTCTACTAAATTCTACTAAAATGATCAATGCCATCTCTATCAACGACAATGCTTAGCTAGGACTAGTATAAAATATTTCGTGAATATTTCAGTTAAAAACAACAAATATCTTCAATTCATACCTGCAAACATTACGTCCAAAATTGCAGAGGCTTGCCAACGCCGCCATAACAGACGTACGAACTGCAGAATTGAAAACATCAGCTTTGGTAAGACGGTGTACAACACATAGGCGCACAATATTAATCAAACGAATAATTTATAATCCTTTGATAATAATGATTGTCAGCCCTATGTCACATTTTAATATAACTCGAGCTTCAATAATATTAGGCATCCAGTGGCGTGAAAGAGTTCGTTTTGTGATAAATATACACATGTATACTAAATTGTAAATGTTCAACGTACTTCTGGCATAATGGGTAATGCATGTTTTCAAAATATCAATTCTTACCATTTTAGGCTCCATTGCAAAACCAGGAATCAATCATTACTTATACCAAATTAGTACCCGCTGATAGCATGGTTCGCAATGTGATAACATCACTTAATGTATTTATGGAAGATAAACAATCCAAATAACGCATTCGTATGTGTTTTTCCCCCAGTAAAACATGACAAGTAACAGTCAATATTTTCGGGGTGACAACCATTTTTATCAAGAGTATAATACAATCTCGTAAATAATCAACAGAATGCTGCAATGATATTCTTCTAACACAGATATATTGCTACATTTTCATGACACCATATTTCCGCGCCGTGCATTACTATCGGTAGTTCTAGCTGGTCAAATAACTTAGCAGCCTATAGGAATTTCTAGTATTTGCGTATGGTTTTGAAAACAGCAAACACAGATTAGACCCTTGTCTTGTACAAGTATTAATTTCACACTTTATTAGGAATATTATTAATATAAACTTGGATTTGTTTACTAACTACGCCACTGGAGAACTACGACCGTATATACAATGATTTATGCTAATATGCCAGGAGGTATTAAGGCGACTAGCGTCATGTATGTATTAGGTAACAGGTTAAATAATAAGACGAAGAGCGTCAGGAGTTATGATAGAGTAGGACAGCTAATAGGGATTAGTAGGTTAAGTAATAAGATAGGTAAGATGGACAATGTATAGGATGTCGAGGTGTATAAAAGGGCAGGTACGACAGAGACCGGGAGGTTGAGAACTTGAGGTCGTACGCTGCCCGCCAAATAAAGTATTAAATCTTCAACTGCGTCTTCTTCACTGGACCCACAGCTGTACCGGATCCCCAAAATCAGCGCCCGGACCACACCATACAGGCCATACACCGTACATAAGTACTTTTACCAATAAAACAACCTTGGCCCCGGGAAAACATGTGTTTGAAAATATTAGCAATTATCTGACCGAGGTTGAATAGTTTTTACATATATGTCACTTCCATATGGACTACACAGGAGAGATTCTCAGTATTACAAGTGAGACAACTCGTCTGTATTTCACATAGTTTGTTGCTATTCAGTTCCATTGGTTAAAAATAATGCTTGGCAAGTTCTATGCATAATTCTTAATGCGTACCTACTTCCTGTAGGAATGAATCCAAAGTGTCACGCGAAGTCGCCCAGCAGTTAGAACCCGAAGACGCTGAAATGGAAGGAACACCTCAAGGAGACTCCGTTCTTTGGAATGCTATGATCCGACCTTTTATTAACATGACCATATATGGCGCAATCTGGTACCAGGGTAAGTGTCAGATCTACGTCAGGATTACCAGTTACCCGTACCTTAAGAAAACGTAACATAACGGAATATGCAATACTGATGAGTTGACTGTGAGATGTATCTTCTGTGAGAACATAGCGCTCTCGTAAGTGCTCGGTCCGCCGTGTATACGAGCTCTAGTTCGCCACAAGAGCGCTATTTTGTGTCTTTGAGAGCTTCCTGAAAGGATGCCTCGGTGCTCAGAGCAATTGTAGATCTACAATTGATTGTAAGTCAAACCTTAGGGACGCGCTCCAAATGTAAGTCTGGTTGCACGAACAACTTTTATCGCTATAATAGTTTTAGCTAATCATATTCTCAAGTATTGTAGCGATAAAGGTGTTTCATGCAATGGACTTACACTCATAGCAGGTCCGTAACATCTGACTTATAATCAATTGTAGCTACAACTGTTCAGAGCAAAATGACGACGCCTAGCTGATTCAGTTTGGTAAATCATGTCCACTCCTCCAATGCAAGGTGAAGCCAATTCTCACGCTCCTGACCTGTACTCCTGTCTCTTCCCGGGTATGATTGTGGACTGGAGAAACAAGTTCAGTGATGGCACTCAGGGTGGAACGGATCCCAACTTCCCTTTTGGATTTGTACAGGTGACTGTGGTTTGTTATACCGCACTACTGAGACGATCATAAATGAAGTGCGCATTTGCAATGGTATAGGGAGCGCAGTGAGAGGTATTGAGTCGTTTAGAATAATCTCTAAATACATATTAATGTATATTTGATTCAAAGCTTAAATTCGTTAATAATCACCAATCGGACCATTGATCATAGTGCACATATCGTCTGCTCCAGTTGTCAGCCAATCGAAACGATTCCAGCATCAAGGAAGGATTCACCGACATCCGGTGGCATCAGACAGCGGACTATGGCTATGTTCCCAACGACAAAATGAAGAATGTCTTCATGGCGGTAGCCATGGATCTGCCCGATTTTACTTCCCCATATACTGGGTAAGGATGAATAGAATATTAATTATATGATTAACAAGAAATTAATTTTCTTGGAGTGCATGGAGTAGGGCAGTTTCTGTTTTATAATTTACATTTGTGTTGATTTGACTCCTCCTGCCGTTTTGAAACATAATACTAGTTCAGTCCCTTGTTTCCAGGGTAAACCTAGGTGGCGTCTATTCCTCGGATCCTGACCCAATTCCCTCACGAGGATTGGCTCACGTGGTTAGGGTTAAGATTGGGGCTAAGGTTAGTATTAGGTTTAGGAAAATAGCGTAGTCATATTTTGGGTCACGTGAACCAATCATATTGCCGGGAATTGGGTCCAGGTCCGGGTAATAGATCGCACCTTTAACCTTACTATTATATATGTAATGCTTGTATGCAAACTAGTGGATACAACCATAACAATGTCAACATCACCGTTCGTTTGGATCCAGAATACATCCTCGTGACAAGCAGGATGTGGCTGCTCGTCTGGTAAGATCGGCTCTAGCTGTGGCCTATAACCAACCAGAGACAGTCTTCCAGGGACCTCTGCCACACTACTACATAATAACCACGGACATTAAATCTATAGAAATGTTCTTCACTTTGGTAAATGAAACGATTGAAGTCCGATCGAAAGATGGTTTTGAGGTGAGAGCTCCAGGTACACTGTCAGTAGCCTAGCTGGAACTCAGTACTAGATGAATATATTATATTATGGTGGCCAAGAATTTACGGGATTCTACCCTACTCTCTCTTTCTGGGTTGTATTTCATTAATACACCTTTCCTGAGTGCATATTCCAACAGAAACCAAGTTGTCAAATAATGATCGAAGATTGTATTAACCAAGTTGCTTTTCGATGATTTTGCGTTGTCATGTTGCGCGACCAACATGATACAAATTATGAGCCATTTTAAGTTATACGTTTCTCCCCATATGTAGGTGTGTTGTGGTAGCGCAACGTCCAGTACGATGTGTTCGGATACCTCCTCGAACTGGATTCCTGCTCCTGTGAAGTCTAGCACAAGTAACTCCGTGACTATCACGTGGGAGCCTGTCTGTGCCAACATGGACGCCATCCGGTACGCCTGGAGAGAATCACCCTGCGCATTCAAACAGTGCGCAGTGTATCTGAAAGAACCGGCACTCCCAATGCCGCCATTTATAACTCGAATGAATAAAAATGGTTGATAATAATTAAAAAACTTTGCTAGCAAATGTTTTGTACGTCTCGATGTTAGTCTATTGGACACTGTTGGATACTTTCGAATATCGCGGTTTCATTAATGAAATTATTATTTTTTTACTTCTGTTACAATGGGTATCATTATCTCCCTTGTCTTAGGAACAGCTGTCATTTTTCAAGCTTTGCTTTGCCCATTCTTTTTATCTAAGAATGTTTAGTTATGGTCAATCCATTCGTTTTATTTTAATTATATTTTTATTTTGTAAACAAAACATTCTTTTCTAACGATTGGCTGATTATGCTTATTAACACACAGCATATATTAGCCGCCACCTCGCATGCTATGCTCCAGAGTCCAAAGCGAACATGTGTGCAACACGAACACAGTTCTACACGAATGTTGTTTGGTTCCTTTCGATACCAGGACAAGTAAAGCGCATATGAGCTATCCTTCCACGTCCATGCATCTTTGAGGCCATTCGACACTAGAAATAGAAACATTGCCACGTGAGCTTTCAGAGAAAGTTGATAGTACATGCATTAAGCTGAAACCTTAGTCTTATGGTAGGTATTTCATATTTGTACCCAATGAAAGTATGCATAGTGATGAAAAACAAACAATTAGCATCGTATCTAATGTTCCTTTCCTATCTTACTTGCTCTAGGTCATGATTACTGGCTATGTTACGTTGCTTACCTCTGTATAAGTATTGGGTTAGCTCATCGCGCTTGCACTTCGTCTTGAACTTTAGTAGACGATAGTTGTTTCCAACAAATCTAGTTTTCCAACACCAGAACAAGCCAGAACAAAGTTATGCAACTATTAGACATGCAGTTTGCACGTAGATATTTACATTTGAAAAATTTACCCCTCATGTACATGTATGTCGTTTAACTAGTAGGACACAAAATACAGATGTATTGACGATGCTGCATTAATCCATTAGAACAAGGACATAATGATACAACAGCAGTTTCAGTGAATATAGGGAAACTGTTTTATACGATATTTGAATAACCGTTCTTGCTAGTTTATATATATGCAAAGATAAGAAAGTGTATATTATGATTAACAAGAAATCTATTTCATGGGTACATCGGAGTGCATCGAGTAGCACAGTTTCTGTTCTATAATTTACATTTGTGTTGATTTTACTCGTTCTCCAGTAGTAATAGTGTAACGACTTGTTTCCTGACTTAACTAAATGTAACCATACTATTATTTATGTAACGTTTGTAAGCAATGTAATGACGACAATGTCAACATCAGGGTTTGTTTGGCTCCACAATTTATCCTCGAAAATAAGTGATCTAGGTTGTTTAAAATTATGTTTGCTTTTTGTATAACATGTTTGTTAAAAATACTTAGTGAGTACAAACGTTCAAAATCCATCTAGACATTCTACCTCCAGTTTAACATTTCTTTTAGTTTTAATGTATTCTTGTTTTCAAGCGAATGACCACCAAACCAACACTGAAATAAACTAGTAAAACTGATTTTCCAGAATGCAACTCTTGTAAAATAAAGACATAATTGTAAAATCAACATTAAAAGATAGAATTTTCCTGAAAACGTGTAAACGATTGTCACATATGAGGTCAGTAAAGACGTTGGAAGCCGAGTGGTAGACGAAAATATGCGTTGTGCCAACTGCTCGGTCCCGAGGTTCGAACCTTTGGTTCCGGAGATGGCTTACGTCATCGCACTTCCTGTTTTCACGGCTAACGGCGGCGACGGCTACACCATGATCCGTGACAACATGAGACGTCTACCTTCCGTTGGTGAGTAGCTTCTTCAGTTTACAATATATCGTGTCCTTTGTATTACTGTCGGTATAGTGCTTACGGGCTATCCTCGCACCATAAACAGACCTCTGCGCTACCGTTGAAGTATTGTGGAAAAGGCCCCGAAAAAGCAATTCACTCAATCCCTTGTGATAAATTTAACCATTTCTAGAACTACAATGCATGCCACGGATACAGACATATGGATACATATAATTACTGTATACTGAGCATATAATTATAAATTAAAACAATGCACGCACAAACACAATACATAGTGTACATATTTTACTGAAATATATAACTAAAGCGCCCGTAAAATACGGTTTTAAGAAAAGAATAATACACATTACTTGCATTCAGCATGTGACTGTTGTATTGTGTGTATTAACCATTACTCCTTGTTAATAAAGCTTATCACTGTTCACAGTGGTATGTGTTATTATTGCCATCAGATTATAGCATGACTGAATCTATGCATCCTTTTAGCTTAAGGTAATATTTTATTCCCTGATTTACGGATTTTCTGTGATAATTTTGGCTCGGGCGATCGAAAATAAAAATAAACATAATGCGATATTTAGGATATTTTCCATATTTACCAGTAAGCAATTTGGCTTTGACTTTGTGTCAATCATTGCATGTCTAACGTGGAACATTTATTGTAATTGTTGTAGATGCTTTGGATTCGGAAGTATTTTCTGAATACGTCAAGAAGTTATCTCCCTTGATTGATGGAGTTGAAGGGCGAATACGCTTCGTTGGCAGCAGCACTAAGAGTCGGACCCCATGCCACAAAACATCGCCTGTAAACGGTGCAAGTTCAGGGCCCCTATGGGTGCAGGGCTTAGATATACTCGTTGTATTCTGCTTTGTTTTGTTCTTTAGATAATATCAAGCGACTATAAAATTGAAGACGCGATGCCAATGGTACAGTAGGATTGAGATAGGATTGACGTGTTTGCGACATATTTATCTCTCGGGGAAAATCTCCATTTTTTATGATCTTGGTTAAACACGTGATGAAGATTATGGATTCCCATTTCGATGAAACAACATTATGATTTCCGTGTCCTTAAGCAAGATGTTGTTACTATGGTGTTGCTTGTAGTTTGATATTCCTCTATCTAGGCTTATTAAAAATTGTGTTTGTAATCAGATTACTGTAATTAGATGCCATATTGAATGTTTATGATGTACATCATGTATACGTATGCACTTGCTTGTAATATGATGACACCGAAAAGATGCCGACAAGATTATATTCCTAATTCAAATCAACTGTTGTCAGCCATCTTGATAACAAACCACACGTGAGTACAACAGGTCGGATGTTAACACTCGAGTTTCCATATTAAAATAGGAATCATAATTTCAATAAAAATTCCACAAACGTCATGACTTGATCAACGTGTATTTCACAAACTTCAAATACGCAGTAAGAATTTCCATAACGTTTCAATGTTTGCCAACTAGGAAACACGCCCTTTAAGTTAATGGTCGGTTTGCTTATTGTGGGAATCTAGCAGTTTTTGCTATCCAGGCTGCGTATTGTTGTCATTTATTTCCAATGACCACTCTAATTGAGGATTATGTTGGATTTGGATTTATGAATATGCAGATGTAATCTAAACAGATGTTAACTAAAACCACACAGTAGTATCACAACCACCTTCATGGATGTGGATTTAATTTAATGTTACTCTGGAAGCGATGATGTTGTCAACTAGGAGACGCCATTCTACAGAATGAAACGCTAGAAGATGCATTGTCAGCAATGTAGTGGAACCCAGTGTTCTATGACATGTGTTAGAGGTACATTGCCAGATATAAAGACTACACGGTCTATGGCTGACAGTATGTATACACACCACAGATGTCCCCACAAGAAGGTTTATACCCATGCAATCTATTGGATCCACATGGTGTTCTTGGAAGAGTGAGTGAGTGATTATGGAGTTTAACCTCGCTGAGGGAACCTTTCACCCATTTGCGATGATTAAACATTTAATTATTTTACTATATGTGTTTTTAAAATGGAAGAAGTATTAAAAACATGCAAAAAAAGGTATTTTAAATTATGCAAATGATGTAATAGCGAGATGAATAGTTAAATTATGTATATGATTTAATAGCTTGATGTAGTTGATATTTAATTTAAGATTTTGGAAAAAGGAATACCACAACTGTTCGGAGTTTGTTGAACACGCCATGCTGTATAGCCATAACACGACCACGTCATGGCCTGACTGTCGCTTTGTGCATAATGTATACACCCCCCTTGAAACGTCTGTATAGACTATTCGTCAAAACATAAATGTAAAATGTGTTTAATTGTACAATGCGGGGATAAATGTATAAATGTGGGGACTTAATATCATGTTAGTCAGAAAAGTAACAAGATCCTATTGATAATGGAAGTATTCAGCATGTGACTGTTGTGTTGTGTGTATTAACCATTACTCCTTGTTAATAAAGCTTATCACTGTTTACAATGGTATGTGTTATTATTGTCATCAGATTATAGCATGACTGAATCTATGCATCCTTTTAGCTTAAGGCCATAGTTATTTTATTCGCTGATTTACGGATATTTCTGTGATAATTTTGGCTCAGCCGATCGAAAATATAAATAAACATAATGCGATATTTTTTTGTATTTTCCATATTTACCAGTACGCAATTTGGCTTAGACTTTGTGTCAACCATTGCATGTCTCTTTGTTCATGTCCATTGATGGTTTATACGACTTTTTCCTTCACCATTTTATCATTATAATTTTCTCAAGACTAATATACTGTCGGCGGAATATAATTTTTTTTTAATTTAATAAATAATTAATCGGGGAATCAGGGAATCAAATAACTATGGCCGAACTTCTCTGAAATGAGTAATGTGATCGTCGAGATAATGTTATCAATGTAGTAATGTATATTCATTAGATGGTAGACAAGAATAAGCAGTCCTTTTATAGGGACTTAGAAGCATACAATCAACCTTAGTTATTACTATTTATTTATTTCGTACATGTAGGCCTCATGCCCATGTAAAGTTGTAGTTTACATAATATAGCATATTTTACGAACTTACATACATATATAAGTATTTGAATATTTTTGGTTGGCAATAATTGGTACACATGTTACAAATATTCTGATACGCTGTAAATGTTATGATAGCTTGAAATAAAAGATAATAATCATAATAATCATAATAATAATAATAAAAGCATTTTAAAGAAATCATGGTATTGTATTATGTTCAACCAAAGGAACGAGGCAATGTTGTTTAGAAATTCATTAGGTAACAAACTGACATATTGAAACTAAATTTTATCTATAAATGCAAAGTGCTTTCATTCACTTTATATACATATCATCGCTTTGGACCGTTCAATATATGTTCATCAATGTACAGTAAGGAGAATCAGTTGGGGTTATTAGTTTAGTATAAATAACGTCCTGATTATAAGTAAATCAGCTTATTATAAATCGTTCAAATCACCACCAGATGTACAACTAAGGTGCACTACCTCCAATTTTATTTTTGAAAATCTTTTTTATTGCCGGCGTCATAAGGAAAATAGCAAACTAATACTAGTAAGTAAATAATTTACAAGAATGCATCCAATCAACAACATGGTATATTTCTCCAGGGCTTTATTACATATATTTATTTAGTATATGTCCCATTTGGCCGGATTAAACGTGTCGCTTTTCAGTTCCGTGGTGATGGAGGAGTCGTCTATCACCAATTCATCAATGTACTTGTCCATCTGGCGGATTCTTTTCCTTATTCGTTCTCGCCTGGGACTGAAATCCTCGCGGCTGGCGGCATCTACATCTGGATCCTCCCTAAGAGGCGTCCGTAACAACAGAGGATAGTGTGTTGCATAAAACAACATGGTTTGCTTGGCACATTTTTCAATGACAATGGGGCTCAAAATAGCTTTATTGGCAAGCGCTACAAAGTCTGCATTGCTCTGGGCCAGTGGTCTTGCCACAGCTACCGTCGGGCGGCGCAGACGACCCGCCGGGCTTTCCAACATCGACAGCATTGTGGGTGAAGACGGTTTTGATATTGTCTCCCTTGGACAATGTCTGACAGTAGGTGGCGTGTCAACTGCTTCCTTTGATTCAGGTCGTAATGTCCTGCCCTTGTCTCCGAAGAATTGGTAGTCTGCATTAGCCATGTATCTGAGTCTGTGAGTCTGCAGAGTTAACTGGTTGAGGGTGGGTAACTTCCGGGGCGGCTTATTATACACGATAGAGACATCTTTCAGATGTCTGTCCACCGTATGCCGTAGTTCTCGCCCTGAAAAGAATAGACACGTACTACTACAAACCCCCAATGAAAACAGTCATACATTCATATGACCCCCACCACATACATGTATAATCTGCGCATCATTCTACGTAGAGTGAGTGCCTGAAAATGTAAATTCTGCTTCATTCACCATAGTTCAGCGTCATTCACATCAAACCTAGAATCTCCAACATGATACACACGTTACAAACGCCGCAGATGTAGAGTGTAGTCATATTATGTGTTACTGTTGCTGGTGTCGTTGTTGGGGCTGGTACTATTAATGTAGTAATTGCTCAACGCGCTTACAATAGTTTAATTTTATACTGATTATATCGTGGGATAACGTAAATTAGGTTCAATATTTAAGACGGAAAGGTAATCTACGTGTAGGTGAAACATACAACATCGTCGAACACAGGCCTACGTAACATTTGATTTGTCAGCATCACGATCAACCGGTGAAAATTTAACAAAATGCCTGCGAAATTTGGCCAGGATATGTAGCTAATAATTATATAATCTATCATACCCTATTGATAATAAGCGATCAAATAGTTGGAACACAATTTAACATTCCAGTTTAAAGGCAAAGCATACATTCATCAAAGATTGATCTTTAAGTATTTCGTATTTTCGTCGTACTCAGTTGATAGCATAGTTTGTTGTGTTTGAATATATATTCGCACATTTTCGATTGCCATATGACTTACTTTTAATCAACCCATTGCCATATATTGCCAGTTCAAATATCCTTCCCCACAAGAGTAAGTCCTTAAGAGAACGGTCTGCATACTTCTCCATTCAACCTAGCTGTCGTTCAACACCGCGTTCAGAGTACTCTCTGTGACGTCATAGAAGCACGCCATCACCGCAGTGATTAGTAGGTCATATTGGTTATCATTCGGTCACCGAGATTAGGGGGCATACCACAGTTGTTTTTTCCCACTATCATTTATCATATAAATAAGCTTAGTTCGAGAGGCTGTTGTTGCTAAACTATTCAATCAACCTGCACTCGCTTTAGACCCACTTGTACAGAAAGGGCCAATTATTCATATAAAAGGGGAAATAAAGATTTTTGCAAAATGCTGTGGAAGACAATCAGTGAAAATCAACAACTCGCATGGCTGGAATGCACCAGCAATATTGACCTAAAAACTTCACATTGCTAATGCATACACCTTCCTATCATACAGGTGTAGTGATATCAATTTAGATTGTAATTAAACTGCATGGAACGTACTTCATTTGGAACATAATACCATGCATATTACTTAGCATACAAAGATACCAGGGCACAGACAATGGAACGTATGCAAAACCTACTTTTGCTACGGACTATTTGGCCACCGTTTACAATGAGAAACTATGCTATGCCCCCTTAGATACGAAACTTTTAGATTACAATTTCATGCTCAAGTTTTGTTCACAAACCCCCATATAGAATTAGAGCTTGAGCATGAAATCGTACTCTAAAGGTTTCGAAACATACCATTTAGGTAGCCTATGACCATATATATCATTTTACGACATTTTTAGGAAGCAATTACGATTGCATTGGATATTTAAGGAATGAATGTCACTAGCATTTATTGTGCCATGAAGCTAATGGGTCACGAGACCAAATTCCATGAGGTGCGAAGCTCTTTGGTCTCGTGACCCATTAGCTGCATGGCACAATGAATGTTAATGACTCAACATTCATTCCTTATTATGGCAGTCACTAAAAAAAAATAGAAAACAAACTTGGATAACCATAAAAAAAAATGTTTAAATAAAATCAAGATCAGCGCAAGTAACTACGAAGTACCTAGGTAGTCAAGTGACGTGACATGACGTGACGCCTGAAGAACAATCATATGACGACGGAAGAACAATCAGCGATTGTCATGAATGCTAATGACTTTGAGTTTCATGGGGCTATGAACGATAATGACTTCTATGGCATTCATCCAAGGACAAGACATGATACTGTCATTATGTGATCATGGCAGGTAACATACATAGAGAATCTCACCTACGTGTCATAGAATATCAAATATATCAACACGATTCGTGAAAGTTATTAAATTCGAGGCTTTGCCGAGGATTTAGTAACTTTCATCGACGAGTGTTGATATATTTGATATTCCAAGACACGAGGGTGAGAGTCTATTTATCACAAAATATAATTTTAAAGTCACTAAAGAAGAAAAATGCAGTAAAATCTTTAGGCTGCTGAGCATTTTCACTGTGACATCATAGCAATGCTACGACATCACAATTGTAGCGATGACTTCACAATGGTTGAACACTCAGATACTTGGGTCAAGCGATATCTACAGCATGACATCACAATGGTAGAACAATCAAATAAACAATCAAATAAACCAATA